>PVIA01007090.1:0-88042 GCA_004024845.1 Tonatia bakeri | reverse complement strand
TTTGAGTATGGAAGATTTAAATTTTTTTCTGATAATCTTCAAGCACATTTGAGAAAAGAATAAAAATTCTCTTAGTAATAGCTGATAATTATTGGTATGCATTCCAAACACTCCCATTTAATTCTCACAGCAGCATTATGATGTGGGCTTTATTACCTTTTTTTTTAAATGCTATAAACTGGAGATTAAGATGCAAAGGTAATTCACCAAGAGCCACACGGATGTAAATATTAGAGTAGGGATTTAATATCCAGGCCTGTTAGTCTTCAAAAGCCAGTGCCTTTTTTTCTGTGTTCTTGCAACTCGAAGTGTGGTATGTGAGCCAGCATATCAGCATCACCTTGGACCTTGTTAGAAATGGAAAACCTCAACCCTTTTCCCTCAATCTCATTGACAGAGAATTTGCATTTTTGTCAGGCTTCTCGAATGATTCGCATGCAAATGAAAATATGAGAAGCCCTGGTCTACACTCATAAACAGAAAAACAAAATCCTAACTGAAGCATCTCTCTGTAACTGCCTCATTGCTGCCTCACTACTCCCCCAGCATCATGCTAGTGCCATCATCTTCTCAGGTAGGGTAATCACCAGTTGCATCCAGTCACCGGTGCCCATAATCTCACACTTGGTTCTGCCTGTTTAGGGAAGTAGAGAGACGTTTCCAGAACAAATAACTTTAACCTCGGTTTTGGTCACATCCAGTGTTCACTGCTGACGTAGCACTTACCACACAGAACTGGAGTCGCTGATTTCCCACGAGGCTCCGAAGACTTGCAAGGCAAGGGTTTGTCTGTTGCCCGTCTTTGCCTCCTCGACAGCGGGCACAGAGCCTCACCTGGCCCAGGGAAGATGCTCAGTAAATGCTTGTTGGCATGCTGTGTGAATGAGTGAACACTGGCAAAGTTTTTTTTTTTCTGCCTGGGCTACATCTCAGTGATGACTTTCCCTAGACACTTCAAAATCAGAGGTTTGTTGAAAACATCTGGAAAACTCTCAAGTTGCTGCCATACCCTTAACCGCAGGTATATTTCCTTTTAGGCCTCAACAGATGTTCTCTCCTGGCAAAAATCAAAGAAAGGAAATCTATAGTATCCTCTTGACAGTGAATTTAGAAATAAAATACAGTTGTAAATAAGAAAAATTCTTCCACAGATGGAACTTTTATGTTTTAATTTCTTCTGCACATTGTAATTTGTAGTGGGAGGCTAAGGTCAGGACACATTTGTTCACTCATTCAACAAATATTTATGAAGTCCTGTTATGTACCAAATGTTAGAGATATTCATGAGATCAGATACACATCCTACCCACCTGTGGAGTAGAGAGACTGACAGAAGAAGTGAGACTAAAAGTGGAATAACTAATTCAAAGTGGTTCATGAAGTTCAACAAACATTCATTGAGTTCCAGCTCTGCCCCATGCACTGTTCTAGCTGCTGGGTACAGAAAGATGCTTAAGACAGAATTCCTGGGTCAGAGCTCGCAATACAGTGAGACCAACATGTAAATAGATCGTCTTTCTGTTGTGGCAAGGGAAAGATAGAAGGGTGTGCAAGGTGCTTAAGGAGCACACTGGGGACAATGAATGTGGGGCGGGGGGAGGTAAGAAGAGGTGGGTGTAAGAAATCTTGGAAGAGGTGATTCCCAAGCTAGATCTTAAAGCACAAGTAGGACTTTACCAAGCAAAAGGGAATGAACACAGAAGTCAAAGTTTCTTTGACTTGTCTGAAGAACCAAAACAGCTAAGTGCTGAAGTGCTGGGGGATTCTAGGGTGGGAGGTGTCCATTGTGTCTCAGAGTCAGGAGGAACCATGTGAGGGTTTTGTGGCACAGAGATGAGGTAAGGACATGCTGTGCCATGGAAAGGGTCTGAAAAGACATGCAAGTGATGTCCTTTCTCTCTCTCTCTCTCTCTCTCTCTCATTCTTGGTCTTTCTTGCTTTCTCAACTCTTACCTTTTGAATTTCTATGATGTTAAGTTATTAAGATATTAAAAGTCATTAAGTCAAAAGTCTTTAAGTCATTAAGAGCTTAAAGTTTTAGAATTAAAAACAAATATCAAAACAAAACATAATCATAGGATTTATTTTATGTTATCAATATTTTACTAAAGTTGGTTGTTGTGGTCCAAGCAGTAGACAAAAAATTAAGGTATATGATTCTCACCTTTATTTTCCAACCTCATTTGTCTATCTCTGTAACTAACTGTGTGCAGATCCTTTTCAAAGGGGGCTTTTAACATGTACATTTGAAAGCCCCTGAAGAGAATGAAGTCTGGCCCAAATGGTTCTTCTGGCACAGCCACAGGTACAGTAACATTTTTTTTTTCAATTTGAAAACGTATCTACTCAGAATGTTATGGGTCTGCTTGGGGTTTGGGTGAGATGCCTTAAGTGTACACACTTAGCTTTTGTCTGTTCCCTCATATTAGGGTTTTACATCCGGACAGAGTTGGATCCACAGTCTCCAACAGTCTCCAGGGTCTTCTAAGAATAGCAAAGGGCTCTTCACTGACCTAGTTCCTGGATCTCAGATAGGAAATTTGTCTGTGTCACAAGTCAAAAGTGAAATGCTAAGAAAAGCTTTTTGATACATTCCTAAGGTATTGATGGGGAGACTTTGATTGGAAATTCTAAAGCATTTCAGAGCAGAAAAGATCTCAGATGAAGTCATGAGGACAAGGGAGAACCAGCACCCTTGTTCATATTCATCTTCTTGTCTGCTACATCTAGATCTCAAAGCTGCTCTTATTTTAACTTCCTTTGTTTTTCAAAATAGAATTCTCCCCTGCCCTAGGGCTCTCTTCTTTAGTATCCAAGATGTGAATTATGGGAGGGAGGTAACATGGAGGGTCTCCAAGTGTTTATATGACTAACAACTGCTCGTAAAAAGTAAGCAGAGTCAGAAGCCTCTCTGATGATCCCTCTCTGTGTCACCCTAAATCACAGCTCAACCTTTCATGTCAGGGTTTTCAGGGAAGCCAAAGGTTATGTTCTCCGCTTTCTTTTTTAAATGTGTCACAGTACATTGGACCCAGAGACCAGGTTCCCTCACAGCTGGTGCCAGAGTCATAGCTGTGGTCTTTATTAAGATTTAAATCGCTTAACACCCCATTGCTCTTTCCCTAGCTTTAAATGTAAATAGGATGCACAATATGAAAAAGGAATTTTCTATAAGATTCAACTGTTTCTTTTAAAAGTAAAGAGCACTGTGGACATAAGAATGTGTAATTCTTGAGGTTACCAAACATATATCACATGATAGTTTTTAAAAGTGAGCCCAAGTGGTAAAAATTTTTATATAATATTTCCATTGCATTTTTCCTACTAGTTCACCAGATATATAATACAGGATATGCAAGTTGATTTCCTTCCACAAAATCAAGTGGTTGCTTCGGTAATAGTAGCAGTAGTGCCCACGTAGCCACGCCTCTACAGTGGGGCAGGGCACGGGTAATTTTCAGGTCATTACTACATAAAAACCACAATTACTAGCACGAGATCTATTTACATTCTGCTTCAATGGGAAAAACTTGAACAAATTTTCAAAGTTGGGTCCACATTACCTAGCTTTCATGAATTAGACATATTTACTATGAAGTAAAATCATAAATACTTAAAATGAAGCTACAGCTGCCACGGTAAATAAAGTGTGTTTTATGACCCGGAATGCCTCCTTCTATGGCTAGATTTAGTAGCTACTCATCCTCCAATTTCACTAATCCATAAAACATTTCCTATTTAATAATACAGAATGAGAAAGTGTGATATTTTTGCTTTTAGTGCAATTTTTAAAGCAAATTTATATCCATGTGTTTGTGCTTCTTTTGGTGAGGTAGCAAGAACACTTATTTTCATTCCCCAAGAGCACATAGTGGGAGGGCCAACAGCCAGTGCCCTTCTGTTTGGGAGCGCACTCTGCTTTGTTTTGGAGAGGCTCTGTGCTTGCTACAGGTAAGGCATTTGATTGCTTGAAGCCTGAGTAGAATAAGATTGATTTGGGCTGGAATTTAGGCTACTATGTAGTCTCAGGCAAAAAGTTAACCTGTTTTGAGTCTCAGTTTCTTCATCTGTACAATGGGGATGATATCTTTTCTTCAGGTTTTTGTAAGTATTTGAGATATTGCATGTATAATTAGTACAGTGCTTTGCTCCAAGTTGACAGTAAATAAATGTACTTATTATATGTCAAATAAATGTATCTATTGTATGACAAATAAATGCACAAAATAAATGCTAAAAATGTAGCTATTCTACACTGGACACTGTGTTATCCGTTGGGAACAAAACGAAGAAGAAATTTTAGTCCTTATTCTCAAAGAAGTTATGATTTTGTGGAAGAAGGAAGGCAAGAGAAACATGTGCACAGAAAACTATAAAATAAGTCAGGCCATGTTTAGACCTCTCAACAGGGAATGATGGACAGTGCCTGGGAACCCAAAGGTAGGAGTGATTAATTCTGATCAGGGAAAGGGGAAGTCAGTGACTATTAGGGAAAACACCATTAAAAATAACATTGGAGAACCTTGAAGAATAAACAGAATTTTATTAAGTGAAAGAATGAATGTCCCAGCCAGAACCACAGATAGCATCAGAAGTGCTGTGGCGTATGACAGGCCCACAGAAGCGAACTGTAACTTGGCTCTTTTCTGGGCTCCACCCTGCCGACCCATCCTGCAGATTTGCCATCTTCCACAAGGCATGAGTCAGTTTTTAAAAATCAATTAATTTATATATACACACATATATAAATAAATTATACATATAATACTTAAGTGTTTATATACAATCACGAGAACTTACTTCTATTTAGATAAGAATTACGGCCGTACACAATATCAAACATGCTAAACACTTCCCAATCCCTTCACAAGGATTTAACTCCGCTAGTGGAGTCATTCTCTGTTTTTGGTAAGCCACTGCTTCTCAGGATTTTTTCAGTCCCCTCTCATAGTGCCCTCCCCCAAAAGTGGTGTTTGGATGGGACTGAGCTAAGGTGTGCTGACTGCATGTCATTGCTCCTGAAGCTGCCTGGAATGATTGCATCTGTTGGCCTTTCGCTTCACTTTACTGCTTCAGGAGCCAGGGAGAATAAGGCACATGTTATCCTGTCATGTTTTGTACACGGCTGTCTGAATTCTTTAATACCTAGATGCGCATTACCAGATTCCAAGATTTGCAGCCACTTGAGCTGAATTGTTCTTCAATGAAAACTGTAAAAATCATAATATATTCCCCTGCCCAGAATAAGCTGGCATGTGCTGCATAAAAACCAGGCCCCATCTTATGGACGCTTTTATTATAATAATAACATCTACTTGATGGCTGCTTCATTTACCGCTTCATTTACTTTTATAAGTATTACCTCATTTGATCTTCACAAATATTAGATGTGGAAGGATTTCTTACCCCAATTATATACGTGTGTGTGTGTGTGTGTGTGTGTGTGTGTGTGTGTATGGAAACAGAAACTCTGAGAACTTAGATGCATATATACTCACAGTTAATGATATTTTGGCATTTGGGGGACCAGGGATCCCCATCCTCATCTTCCTGTACTAAGTCCCATACTCTCCTCTTTCCTCTTTCCTCTTATCCCCCCTTCTTTACTTCCATCCTTCAACAATATGTATTTATTAAATTCTAAGTCAGGTATTACTCTAGGTTTGGAGATACAGTGAGCAATATGACAGAAATCTTCATGGACCATTTTCACGACTGTCTCCATGGAGCTTACAGTATAATAAGGAATCTTATAGGCATAAAAATACACATAATTAATTTTAGTTGTGAGAATTGCTACTGGGGAAAAATATAAGAGGCCTTTAAAAGTGTATAAGAAGGCTCATTTATTCAGCCTTGTTTCACTATGAAATGTTGCATATGAGCTAATACTCCAGATAACTGAGTTTTGCCTCTTTAAATGCAATACTGCCATTCTGGAGTACTGCAATACAACCCTTTGAAAATTGAAACTTCCTTTCTTTATTAGGGGAACATGGGATATATGCCATCCTTTTCTTGACTTCTGGAGTATTGACACTTCCAGCAACGATCTATGTTTTAATGCTGTATGGACTTTTAACTCAGCAGCAAACCAATGACCAACTCCAATGGGGCAGTTGGGAGAATTAAGTAAAGGGAATTTTTATAAAGGTGGAGGCAGGTCTGCAGGGGTGAGAGTTACTAGAATCTAGATTGTGTAGCTCTAGGAAAGGATTGATCGACAGAAGCCATTCCCTTCAGCTCTTCTGTGGCAGTGCGTCAAGGAGAGAGTCAAGGGAACAAACACCCACCACAGTCTCCTCCTGCCTTCCAATCTGTGGAGCCAACCCAGAGTCAGAGGGCAAGCAGGCAGGGTGAAAGGGGGTTCTCAGTGTCAAATGGGAGATGAAGAGCTTCCTCTGAACCTTGAGAGTAGGTCTGCCTCTAAAAGCCTTTCCTGACATCATTTTTAACTCCAGTAGTCTCATGAATGCTCTCCCTGCTTGCGTGTTGCCCCTTATAATGCAATTCCTTTTTCCCAAGCAACCAAAGTGATTTTAGAAAAAGTCCATAAAGCAGATAATGAGATCCCCTCCCCTGCTACTTAAAACTGGCCAATTGCTTCTTATTGTCCTTAGATTAATATCCAGACTCTTCTACAATCATAAGGCCCTACTTGAGCAGCCCATTTTCCTCTCCCAGGTTCATCAGGTATCGTTCCCTTCCTTGCATATTACATACTTGCCTTCCTCTTGCCCTCCATGCCAAGCTTGTTCTTGCTTCAGGAACTTGACATTTTCTGTTCCCTTGGCCAGAAATTTTCCTGGTGGGTTCACAGCTGGTGACTTTCTTCTTCCTTCTCTTCTTTTTCCTCCTCATTTTCATTTTCTTTTTCTTCTTCATTTTCCTCTTCTTTTTCTTTTCTTCTCACCTCTTTTTCCTCCTCCTCCTCATTATTATTATTATTATTATTAAAAGCAGTTAACTTTTTTTGAGGTATGACAAACATCATACGCTAGAGGGCCCAAATTTTACGTACACAGGTGGACACATTTTTACATATCTATACAACCATAAAACAAATACACAGATCAAGATATAAAGCATTTCTTGGAGGTTCCTTTCAATCAATATCTGCCCCTTCTCCGGAGATAAAAAAGTATTCTGAACTCTCTTACCATAGACCCATTGTGCCTGTTCTCGAACTTCACAAAATGCAGTTGAATATGTCCTCCTTTGTGTCTGCTTCTTCTGCTCAACATAGTGTCAGTGAGATCCATGCATGTTGTTGCTGACACTAGCAGTTGGTTGTTTTGCTTTGCAGTGTTCCATTGTGCGAACATACTAAATTTCATTTATCCATTTCACTGCTGAAGGACATTTGGTTCTAGTTTTTGGTTATTATGACTAACACTACTGTGGACAATCTGTTGGAGACTATCTATCTGTCTGTCTATCTATCTATCTATCTATCTATCTATCTATCCATCTATCTACATTTCTCCAGAAGAGGAATTATTGGACCATAGGGTACAGATATATTTACTTTAGTAGATACTGCCAAATAGTTTTTCAAAAGTGGTGGTGCAGACTGACCCTCCCACCAGTGTGTACGAGAGCTCTCATTACTTTCCATCCTTGTCAGCACTTGATGTTGATTTTTTTTTTGCCATTCTGGTAGGTGTATAGCAGCATCTCATGGTTTTTATATGCATTTTTCTGCTGACTAATATAATGTTGAGAAACTTTTCATATGTTTATTTGCCATTTAGATAGGCTCTTTGGTGAAGTACTGATCAAGTTTTCCATCATTAAAAGTTTTTGATTGCCTGTCTTGTTAAATTAATTGATGGAAGTTTTTTTGTATATGAGTTCTTGGTTGGACACATGTGTTGCAAACATCTCTTCCTAGTTTGTCACTTGCCTTTTGATAAATAGGAGGTCTAAAGTCAAATTAGCAACCCCTCCTTTTATAGTCAATACTCTTCATGAACCATTTAAGAAGTCTTTGAATATCACTTCTCATTATAACCTAATTAGAGACCTGCATTGTGCTTTCATGGAGACACCGGCTTCCTTACTGAATGCTGTGCTGCCCAGACCCGCACTGACCTCTGCAGGCCTAGAGCGTGAGGTCAGATGGGGTCCTTGGATGTTTTTGCTGGTGGACCAGTAGAAGTAGGCTTGGGTTCAGACTGATATTCAAACTTAAAAGCCCCAATTAGCTTTACGGGTATCAAGGACAGGCAACAACACAGAATGATGTGTATGGTCACAAGAGAAAGGGCTAGGAGGTTAGGAGCCACCTCAGCTACAGAAAATTCTAGGCTTTGGGGTTGTTTCAGCTTTGTAAGTAGTTAGTCACAGATTCCTGTGGTAGATTCTAAGGATCCTTGCACAGATACTCCACCTGTTTCCCCCTCATTTGTCCCAGGGATGCTGGCTGAGTTTACAGGTTTATTGTTGAGTCTCTTTAAGACGTCACCCAACATGAGAAATAGCTGACGGACCATAACTTCCCCCTTCCCAGGAGATCAGCAGAGTCCCTTTTTGCAAATAAATTGAAATCACTCTCTCTCTCTATTTTATCCCCCTGCCTTTACTCCTTCATAGCTGTGGGTCTCAGGGAACAGCTCTCACAGAAACTTGCAAGCATACCTCCCTCTCAGAGTCTGCCTCCCTGGACCATCTCAGGGACCTCCAGGGCTCCGTGAGTAGTGCTGCTTCCCTGCTGCAGCTGTAGCTCATCAACACTGGTTCCTCAGTTCTCAATGGAGTCTCCATAATGTGGTACAGGTGCTTGAAATGGCCATCCTCTGTTGCATTCCATTTATCTTGGATCTACTATAGGCATTCTCCTAATGATTCCCTGAGGTAATATTTACCTGGAGTCAAATCCTCAAGTGTTCCTGAGACTAGAGGATGAGCACAGAATCAGCTGTTACCCTTTTTGTTCCAAGATATGAGTGTGTGTATGTACACATGCATACAGACACACATATGTCTCTGCCTTTATGTGTATATATGTGATGCACATATACATCTCCTGTGTACATACATGTGTACATGACACACACAATTGTGTGTATCAAGATAGCAAACTGTTAAAGAAAATATATTCTAACTTTATACCCTGACAAAATAGGAAAGCCAGGTTCATGTTTAGAAATTTGAGACTTTTTGGAGTTTTGCAGCAGAACATGGCAGCATGAGGAGACCCAACCCCTGACCCATGACCAGAGGTCATCATTGTTTTCTTCCCATCTTCAATTCTCACACCCCCAAGGGGCCTTCACCCCTTCTACCTGCACAGCACTTGGGCCACTCCTCAAGCTTAGAGGTACACGCACCTGTGTAGCAATTCACCCCCGTGGACAGACCCTAGGGGCAGGCCTATTTGGGCAGGGCAGTGGGGCTCCCAGGGAAGTGGGGCTCCCAGGTCCCTGGAGTGCAGTCTAGAAGGGAGAATTCAGGCTCCAGAGTGTGTGCATCCTTGTCCACAGTTGTCCCTAATCCTCCCTCCCCTTACCAGTCAAGGGGAGGGTCAGGGCTTTAATAAAGTGGTAGGGCCTTCACTCTTGCTGGTCGTGTTCAGTGTGCTTCTTTCTTGTTCTAGTGTTTTCTCATCACTCTTAGCTCTCTGAAGTTGTATTGTCCATTTATTGTTTTCACATGTTAATGATCAATCTTCTCTGCTAAAATTGATGTTGCAAGAAGGTAATGTCTTATTCATCATTGTATCTCCTGGGCCTAGACCAGTGCCTGGAACATGAGTGATAAAACAGACACCTTGGCTTATACAACATGCCCACTCAACAGCTACCACAGACCTACAGAACAGGGTCACAGGGGTGGATTGTAGTTAAGGGAGCAGTGGCCCTTTTTGCTTGATTTCTGTTTTTTGTTGTTGTTGAGGGCTTAGAAAAGTAGCATGACTGTCCTATCCTTGAGACTTCCCTTGTCACAGCAGTAGATTTCTGTATCCTGACAACCCCTTAGTCCTGGGCAAATGGAGACCATTGGTTTTTCATCCCATCAGGTTTGGTCAACACTCTGACTAAGGGAGAGTTGAATTTTTCTAACAGTTGAAGAACCAACTCTGTTTTCTTTACATCTACTTACAATAATTAAGAAAAAGAGTATTTCTCAGAGTTTAGTGAGGCTGAAAGATTTATACTGTACTGTATTCTGAATATAGTAGAATTGGATTAAACATCATGTAATGAAAGAGAGCCATTTTCAAAACACATCACATGGATGTTAATACCATGACTTGATAAATAGGCAGTAATTGGGATGGCATCTCATTTTCAGCAACTTTCCCTTCATTACATTCTGAATGATGCATGGTTTACTGCTTTCCCTCCAATTATTTGAGGATTTTATGAAAACCCATAAGTTGTTGACATTTTGGACACTACTAATGATGAAAACTTATTGTCCATTATGCCATGTGGAAGGGAACACAAATTACAGTGTCTGAGGAAGTTCTGGCAATAGTAGCATAGTGTCCAATGCAGACACAAATTCCAATAAAGGAGCAAAGCTCTGGGATGTCTGTGCTAGGCGAGTGTCCAAGTCCAAAAGCAACTTCCTACTTAGGTAGAACATTAACTGCTGGGACAACCCTCCCAGTGGGGTGCTGGTTAGGACTGCTTCCTGTTGAGAGTTACTGGGACCTATGCAAGAGTTGCTAGTGAAGTTGGAAGGCAGACAGTTCAGGACGTAGCTCCACTGTGTCATCAGGGACAAGTTGCTTACCTTTCTGTGTAAATCATTCTTATATTTGCATATGTCTGTGTGTGTGTACATGTGTATTATTCTAATTGGGGAGGAGGGGAATGGTAAAAGGCAAAAATGTGAGTGCCAGCTGAATTAAATGAGCTTTTTCAGAGGAATCGCCTAACAATTCCCATTTGTGTTCCATTGGCTAGAACTGTGTCACATGCCCAGCCAGCCATTTCATTGGCTAGAGCTTTCACATCGTGGCCACCCGTATGTCTCATTGGCTAGGACTGTGTCACATGGCCAGCAAGCCATCTCCTTGGCTAGGATAATGTCACAGAGTCATCTACACATCTCATTGGCTAGAGCTGTATTACATGGCCCCTTATGCCTGCAAGGGGTTTGAGAAAATGGGTGGTTTTTTTTTTTTTTTGGCTAGGAACATCACTGCCTCCCAGTCCCCCTGTATCTTAAATCAGATTTTGTTAGTGGGGAAAAGGAAGAGATGTAGGGTAGGCAGCTAGCAGAGTTTGTCACAAGCTGAGAGCCTCTCCATATCCTACCCAAAGGGAGGTTAGAAACCTGTGTCTGTTAGAGCATCTGCCTAAATGGAAGGCACATACACAGTGTAAGCTCTAGGCTATGTGATACACAAAGTCCCTTGGTGACATAAAATGCCCAATGAATGGGAATAAGCAGGAGGAAGACTTTATGCAACTCAGTGAAGATTTAAAAAAAGTCATCGAGTGCAATGCAAGGGAAAAATAATCCAACATCTGCATGTATTTAGAAGAAATAAGTTAGAAATGCTTTAGAATTAAATTAGTCTAGCACATGGTTCATGCAGCAGCTCAAATTGTGCCTAGCATTATGCTGTTGATTTGTGAGATAGTGATAATCTATTATTTATTCCTTTAGATGGTCATATTTTGATTATGAGCATATAACTTATAAATGAAAAGTTAAATCATAATCAACTGAACAATCTCCCCATAAAAGAACAAGCAGTTACTGGGCTTGAGTTGTCATGAAAGGCTTCATGGAGAAATCTTGGGTAGGGATTAGATTTGGGCAGCTGGAGAAGAGGGTGTGGGATGCACAGGGTCAGTGCAGTCCTGGCCTGGGGTGACCTGTTTTAGGTGAGAAATTGTGAAAAAAACAGCCTAAAGTTAAGATGTGCAGAGACTGCTCATTGTCTACAAGTTACTATCCTTTTCCTTTTTTTTCTGTAGTAACCTCCCCCCTTTATAGTAATATGATATAATAATACGTCTATTTATAAAACTACATTCCCCAGCTTCTTTTGTAGCAAAATTGGCCAGTAAGGTACAAGCATAAGTATAAGCAGGAACTCCCAGGAGTTCTTTGAAAGGGCCCACTGAAGTCATAAATGCATACTTTTTTGTCATTGTCTTTCTTCTCTCTTCTGCTGCCTGATCATCGATGTGATGGCTGGAGCTGCAGTTGTCATCTTATGACCATGAGGTTATCTTGAAGTTGGAAACTATAAGGTAAAGATTACAGAGCAAAAAGGTACACATATCTGGGTTCTTGCTGACCATGGAGATACTGTACCAATTCTGGATTTCTTTTAGGAGATTGAGAAAATAAACTTTTATATTAAATCGTTGTCATATGGGGGTCCTGTTATATGCGGGAGAGTCTAATTCAAACATAGACTAGAAAATTAGCTTGCAAGAATAAGGTCAGGCCAATTTAAGGATAAAATAAGTCACTAGGAGTTGTTGAACATCATCTGTTTGTTGGACACTGAGCTATGTAATTCACATACAGACATTTCTGAAGTAGCTCCTTCTCTTTTCTCTCCATCATGTGTTCAGCTATTGCGGGGATGAGGCATAGCCAGATCTTATGAAACTGGCATTGTTAGTGTTTGCAGTAAGAGGATCCATATAGCAACTGGGAGCAGTCAGTTGTGGTATTTCTGTACCTGCCAGGGACCTTGTGGTAGGCAGCAGTTCCCCTGCTATTCCCCTATGCCAGCATAAACATGCCAGAAGATTTCAGTGGTTCTCTAGTCAAGGGTTCAGACGGTATGTTTAAAAAAGTATGGTGGGGAGTGAGGGGTATTTAAAGTCGAGCATTGCCCCCTAATCCCCAAATCTTCCCACCTAACCACCTTGCCCAAGACAGAGAAGCAGGAACTAACTGCTTTAGGGGGTCCAGTGTAGATGGTCTTCTGGCCTCTCTTGAGCCTTCTAGGTGTATCCTATTTCTTTTCTTAACGATCCTTCTTCCTTCCCAGGTCATTTGGATCCTCCAGAAGGCAGATGCTGAGAATGAGTTAGAAGCATAAGAGTTTGGGGGTGGGGCTGTGAGAGGTGAGGGTGGGGTTGTGAGAGGTGGGGGTAAAATCCCTCTGTGAAGTCTGAAAAGAGAAAGAAGAGCAGGATTGTGCTGAATGAGCGTCAGGCTGTGGTGCAGATCTGACCAATCTCAGCTAACTCAACAGAGGGCTTGGAACTGAGATGTCCACTTGGGGGTGAGCGGGGAGGTCCTGCTTTGGGTGGAGATGATCACATTCCCTTGCTGTTGTTAGTCACTGGCTGATAGATGCCTGGGAAGACTGTCGTTTCAGCAAAAGAGCTGAGGTAGAGCCTGAAGGTCCTAACAGCTGGGGGCCATCAGTAAGTGCTCTTCTCACAGCTGCAGAACAATTCTTGAAAGGAGACCTTTGTGGCACCTCCATGGCTGTCACAGCCACAACATCTCTCTATATTTCACCCTCTCTTCCTCCCCAGAGCCGTACCCCCACCTCCAGACTTCTGGAACTGTCTACCCTCCCCCAGAAACCATCAAGTTCTAAATTCTCTCTTGCATCTGGCACTTTCTCAGCCTTGGATACTCACTTACTGCTGAGGCATTTCTTGTCCATGGTTTCTGCTGCCACATGGTGCCCACAGTGAAGCATTCATTTAGGGTCTTCCAGCTTGGGGGCTGGGAAAGAGGAGGGCGAGTGCTGATCCTCTGAGGGGTGGGGAGGACAAAAAGAGAACTTCTACACTGGCTGCAGCTTGTTACAAACTAAAATGATAAAATGCAGTCCTGACTGGTGTAACTCACTGGTTTGGGTGTCATTCCACAGACCGAAAGTTCACTGGTTCAATTGCCGATCAAGGCACATGCCTTGGTGAGAGGCAGCCAGTGGATGTTTCTCTTGCACATTGAAGTTTCTCTCCCTCTCTTTTTCCTTCCCTTCCCTTCTCTCTAAAAATAAATAAAGTCTTTTAAAAAACAAAATGTTAAAATGCAGCAAACCTCACAGCTCGAATCCTTCACAGGCCCCCTAGTCACATTGTTTTTTTTTTAATTTTCATAATTTGTTTTACATTTTATTTCTCAATTATAGTTGGCATTCAATATTATTTTATATTAGTTTCAGGTACACAGCCTAGTGGTTAGACAATTATATACTTTACAAAGTGACTCCCCCAATAATTCAAGTACTCACCTGGCACTGTACACAGTTATTACAATATCATTGACTAAGTTCCTTATGCTGTACTTTACATCTTCATGACTATTTTGCAACTGCCAGTTTGCATATCTTAATCCTTTTGCCTTTTCACCTAGTCCTCCAAACCCCCTCCCCTCTGGCAACCATCACTCCCTTCTCTTTATCTATGAGTCTGTTTCTGCTTTGTTTGTTCTTTTATATTGTTCTTCAGATTCCACATAGAAGTGAAATCCCACGGTATTTGTGTTTCTCTGACTTATTTCACTCAGCACAATACCTTCTAGGTCACCCTTGTTGTCACATGTGACCGATTTATGTAGTTTTAACACCATTCCCTAAGAACTGTAACCCAGGCTGTGTTGTGCTAAGAACACACCTGCTCCCTTCCCAAAGCAATCTGTGTTCACTGGACTGCACCCCAGATGACTTCCATGAGGAGGAGAAGGGGGCTCTACTCCAGTGCACTCTGACACTTCCGAGTGACCCCATTGCATCCTCACTGTCACCTTGCTACATGTCACATTCATCATGTAACATCCGAGGCAGCCAGGATGCCATGTGCTGAGGTGACTGGATAGAGGGAGCCAGGATATGGACATAGACCCACCTGGCAGCGCAGTGTACTCACTTTCTGATGGCCCACGGTCAGTAGGAGAGTGTGGGCTTTATGGAGCCATCCATTCGTTTGTTCAGCACAGGGTCTTCACACTCCTATGAGCCACTGGCCCCTGCCTCCAGGCAGCTTGTGTTCCAGGCAACTTGTGTTTGGCGGAGGCACAGACACTAGTTCCACTTGTCACATTAGCTAATGTGGACTAAGCATTCCCAGACACAGACTGAGCCATTCTCCTAAGTTACTGTCTTACCACACCCTCTGACGGAGTGGGGATATTTTACATCTTCACTTTGCTGCTTTGCTCGGGATCACACAGCAGGTAAGTGGCAAAGTGGGGATCCATCTCTGGCAGTGTGATGCCAGGGCTCCTCTACGTAATTCCTGGGCTGCATGACTGCTCCCAAGAACAGGAAGACGCACAGAAGGTTGTGCAGGACGATGTTCTGCTGGGGCAGAACACCACCAAATGCCACAGGAAGGGCAGCATGGTGGGTCCGCACCTGGCTGCTCGTGCCAGTCCCGAAGACAGGCGTCGCTGAGTACAAGGTCGTCATGAGATGTGCAAGACATGCAGCTGGAATGATCAAGGGGTTTCCGCTGAGACTGATTTCTTAAAAATAATGTTCAGTTAAAAAGATTAAAGCCTGTGTTGAAATAGTATTTCAAGTCCATAAAATCCAGCCACTGGGTTATGGACAACATGAACCCAGAACTATTCTTTCAAATCCAGAAGATGAGAAACAGGTGGCCCCTCTGGTTTTAGAACAGAAAGAGGGGTGGGGTGTATTGATTCCCACAGCTGGTGTGTGTGAGTGCTGGGCACTTTCTGTGTGTCAGGAAGAGCCAGCATTGACCCTCCCTCAAGCCACTTCTGAGGGGAGCTGTGTTTTCAAAGTTTTTACAGATAAGTGTGTAGCTTTTGTTCAGATGACATTTTATGTGGAAACTGGATGCATACGACAAATACAAGAGGGATGCTGTAGGGAGTGGGGGTCTCCTGGCTTATGCTTCTCTGAGGCAGGACTGAAAACCAAAGGGAGAATTCATATTCCATGTCTGCGTGCAAACAACATTGCTTAATCTTAGGATTTAATAACACTTTTTGGGCAGCGGGAAGCATGAGAACCTTTAGCAGTCAGCAAGCAATGAGATAGTGAGTAATTGATCGGGAAATGTGAATGTTAAGAAGGGGGCATTGTCCAAGAACCTGTGCTTGCCAGCCTGGGAGAAGGTCTGGGAGGATGCTGCCCTGGGCATGGCCAGCCTGGTAGATGGAATTGGGAGGATAGGTAACAGTGAGGTAATAGATTTAGAGACATACATTCGGTTCCTTGGGGTGTTTGGGTGGGGAATTAGAGGGAAAGTCCCTGTTATCAATTCAGCCTGAAATTATGTAATGCTGGTAATTTGTGGGGGCAGGATATTACAATCCAAGCATATGGTCTGAGATGTGCTATCAAACCATATCTGGTCATAAATTAGGATATGGCTGTGGGTAAGGTTTTCACTCAATTATAAGAATTGTGCTGCTTATTTTTAATGTTTGGGGTTGGAACTCAGAGAAATCCAAGCCACATTTGGGCTGACTTTCATTAGCTTTCAAACAATTTTTTTGCAGTTGCTTCCAAATATTTCTTAACAACAGAATTCTGTTGTCAAATTAAATCTTACTTGGGACTCCACAATATCGAATAGTCAATGAACTACTTCATCAGCATAAATTTGTTTTGTGAGTCCAAATGTATAACAGCTATTTCATGTAAAGTTTATTGAGGAAGAATGGGTCTGTTCTGATGCTTCATAATATTTGAAATTAGAACTTAATGTCACAGTCTTTCATCAGTTTCAGTATCCAATTCATTACAGATGTATTTTCCTTGTTACCACAGATCTGAAAAACAGTGGTTTACATGCATAAAGGGCAGTCAAAGCTGTGTTTAAGTAGCTTGCTGTTCATTCTGAGAATATTATTTAATCAGCCAAAGGTAGCAGAAAATATTTTATCCTCAGTTTTTCTTCAAAATATGTTTTGTTGGCACACAAGTCACTACACTAGTTGTTTCCCATGAGCTAATACATTAAAATTAAAGTTTTAAAACTCATTCTTTCATAAGTTATGGTTGAAATACATAGTGCTATTTTTTTTTTTTTCTGAATGGTTTCTCTGTCTCAGATTCCACCTGCTCCCGGAAAGTTCCAGTATCTTCTGAGACAACCTGTGGGTCACTAGTGATCCATTTCACTGGTTTTTAATCTGCGTTCCATGTAACCATGATTTCATTTTAAAATGTGCTACCTATTTCAAAGTGAGATCTTAAAAAGTACATACATCCGATTCCACTGGAGATGTCCGACGCACTGACTGCACGGTGTGCGGCCCAGCTCTTTGGACAAACTGCACAGAGCATCTTCTGCCGCTTGGGTTAGTGGAAGAGTAGACTGAGACTAATCGAGGACAACCTTGTGTAACAGGGATTTCCAATTGTCTTTCTAATGTCCATTTTACTCCACTTCATTAAAATGGAATCCCACAGTGATGTACCCAGCTAGAAGACTTTTCTCAGACTTCTTTGCAATAAGATGTGACCACATGACCTAGTTTTAGTCAATGAGATATAAACAGAGTGTTATATGGCACTTCCAGGGCATGCCTTCTAGGACATTCAGGTCTTGGGTATTCTCCTATTTGAGTTTCCTTACTTTCCCCTTCCTTTGTCCTAGAATGTGATTGTAAAGGCAGGAGCTCCAGCAGCCACCTCAGAACATGAGGTGATCTTGAGAATGGCAGCTTAAGAATAATGGTGCAGAGTGCTAGGAGAAACCTGGGGTCCTTGAGTGTTGTGGAACCATCGTACTGTTTCTGCAGTCCCTGCCTCTGAACTTCTTTCACTTCTTCTTGTTTCACTTGCTCATATATAAGGTGCTTATATAGAGGCAAACCTAATTCTAACTGATGCTATCAGAAAGCCCTAACCTAGAATGAACTATGTATCTTGAAATTGGTAGATGTGCCAGTTTATATCCTTTTGATTATACATAGTAGACACACACATAATGCTGAATTAAGCAGTAAAGTATTTAATTGTTTTACATTATAGGAAGTTAGAAGGTAGACGTTTAGAAACTTGATTCAACATCTTGATAATCTCTTCATGGATCCAGGCTCTGGCCATTCTTCTGCTCTTCCAACCTCTGTATTTAGGAACAGTTTCCCCTCCTGGTCTCAAAATACCCACACACAACCACACTCAAGGAATGGGACAAAGCAGCTATTTCATTTTTGAACATCCCTATCTTTTTAAATCAAGGTATACACATTTCAATATCATCTCAGCCACACTTCCCCTTATTAGCCAGACCTGGACATCTTGTCCACCACTAGATTACTCACTAACAAATGGTTACCATGATCAACTTAAGAGCAAACACAGTTATCCCTTGAAATAGTGTACTTTGCAACCTAAACAAAACTGGAATTCTGTACACTAGGGAAGAAGGAGGCTTCTGGATGGGCACCATAATAGACTTTCCTAAGGGACTTTAAAAATAGCATTTGAACTAGCATGTCACTAAGGAGCAGTGACCCTAAATGGAAGCTACCAGTATGCGGGGCCTCCTGGGACTTGCCTCTGCCTACAATGGAGATGAGTTAACTCCCAGGCAGGCTCAGGGGAAGGCAGAGAACACTAGCAGCCAGAACTTTTCTAGGAAACTGTGGGGAATAAGGAGCCCCCACACCCAGGTTTCCTTCTCTGGGAGTAAGGTGGAGCTGAAGTTGACTCCTTGCTCTGCAAAGTCCATGTCCACCACCTTAATCTGATGCAGCTGGGAAATGAGGTTGACTGCATTAACAAAATGTCCACAAAACTTAAAAGGCTAAAATATTAAATAATGTTTTCCTAAAATAAATATTATTCTACCTTCTTAGGTAAAGTACATGTAATATTTTAAAATTATTTTTGGAAGATCATCAGGGTCATCTTTAAGAATATCATTATTTTATTTTATTTTTAGTGTTTATGCTATTAGCAGGTATTCCTGTTTTTCTCCCCTTCACCTCCCTTACCCAGTTTCACCCTCTCCCCTCCCCAAGCCAATCCCCACATTGGTGTCCATGTCCATGAGTTGTACATAAATGTTCTTTGGTTAATCCCTTCACCATCTTTCATCCTGCTCCTCCCACCTGTCTCCTTTCTGGCAGCTGTCTGTCTGTTTTATGTATTTATTATTATTTTGTTCATTGGTTTATTGTGTTCATTAGATTCCACATATAAGTGCGATCATGTGGTATTTTTCTTTCACCAACTGGCTTAACTCACTTAGCATAATTTTCTGTAGGTCCGTCCATGCTGTTGCAAAACATAAGAGTTTCTTCTTTTTTACTGCTGTATAGTATTTTACTGTGTAAATATACCGCAGCTTTTTAAATCCACTCATCTGCTGATGGGAATTTAGGCTGCTTCCAAATCTTGGCGATTGTAAATTCACTGCTATAAACATAGGGGTGCATATACGTTTTGTACTGGTGTTTCCGGATCCTTGGGGTGCATTTGCAGAGGTGCAAGTCTGTCAGTTGACATAGTGTGACCTCAGTTTAGCAAACATTGATTGAGCCCTGACAAGCTACAATGGATTTCTGTGGCCACCAAAGCTTTCTTTTATTTCTATAAGCTTCTCACTGTTCTCTGGCAGATCCCTCTGCTAAGTAAGTGAATATTTTGTTGGTTAAAGTGTGGGTTTATGCAGAAAAACTCCAGAATATTTTTATGAAGTACTGAATTTATGTGTAGGTTTGGATACATGTGTGTATATAGATAGAGAGTAGTAATAACTACCTTTTATAGAGTTAACTATGTGGTTAGACATGCAATTTTTCAGCCTGGCTGCACATTAAAATAATAAGGAAGAGCTTTTAAAAATGTGCTGGTCCCACTACTGGAGATTCTGATGTAATTGGTCTGGGGTGAGATGGAGGCATTAGTTGTACTAAAATAACTCCAAGTAATCCTAAGATGCATCCTGACTTAAGAACCACTAATGCCAGACAGCAGGACGGAATGGGCATGTTTCATGCATTATTCCCACTCTTCTCCATAATCTGCATGGTGGATGTCGATATATCCTATTGCAGATTTTCAACACATTTCTTGAGCACTTATCATGTGCTGAGCACTTTAAAACACTTTACATACATCAACTTATTTAATAATGATCATGGGCCTTTCAAATAGCTGCCATTACCACCTGCATTTTATAGGGGAAGAAGCTGTCTCACAATGGCAAAGTAACTTGCTCAACATTTTGTGACTAATACGTGGAGGAAGGGGAATTAGGATTGGAATTCACAGTCTTAACCCTCATGCTCTATTGCAGAGCAGGAAATAGCATTCAAAGATCTGTTCTGGGAAAATAAGTTTGGAAACCAGGTCTTCTGATTTCAAATAATAGCAATACTGCTACAACTACTAGTTGCAATAATAATAATAAAATTATCACATATTATTTCACTAGCATTGTTGAGAACTTACATAATCCAGGCACTGGGCAAAGGACCTTATTTTATTTAATTTGTGTACCAGTTCACTGAAGTAGCTCCTATTATTTCCACTGTTTTATTCAGATCAGATAACTGAAGCTTAGAAGGGTCAGTGACAGTGCCTGAAGGTCTTGGAGGAGCTGGGATTTAAACCCAGGTCTGGCGGACTACAAACCTCCACTATCTCTGTGGTACTCTAGGTGCATAAATATGAGTGTATACACCCTGAATAGTGATATTCCCTTTAGCTCTTGCCGTGACCTCTTTGTAGGGACAATCAAATTCCAAATTAAAAACATAATGTCATTAAGAAAACTTCTTCTTATTTGAATAAGTGACTCTAGATTGTCCCTATGTGAAAAAAAGGGATAAAAGGATTCATGAAAAAGTGGAAAAAGTTATATTTAGTTTATGCTTCTGGGGTCAAAGATAAATTTCCCTTGTGTGTGTATGAAGCATGTCTAAAACTTGGGTGCATTGTATAGGCAGGACAAACTCTAAGAGGGAGGGGGCAGGCTGGAGGAAGAGGAGGAAGAGTGCTCTGGCAGGAAAATGAAGAAAAACTGACCCAGTTCGTACAACTGATCCCTATTCCTGCGCAGGGAGACTGACTGGCAGTTAATAGGCCAGCAACTTCATAGGATCAGGGTGCAAAATTAGCTTTGTGTCCTGGAAATAGGCAGACTGGATGTCTTAGAAAGATGCAGAAATGAGAGGAACGAAGGCAGGAGTGGCTTCTCTTCATAGCTCAGGATAATGAAAATTTCAAATACATATAAAAATGCACTGGGAGTCATATCTTTGGTATTTCAGGAACAAGAATAACTGGGGAGAATGGATGAAACTAAAGTTTCATGAACATTTCTTGGCAATATTCTGGACAAACTGACATCCTAAGAAGGATACAGTGTACAAGGCTTAGTTGGACTGACAGTGGAATAGATACTGGGAAGTTGTGTCACTGACTCAACCTGTTGCTGTTGAAAGATGAGGTGGAACTTACATGGTGTGTCATGCTGGTGGCCACGGCCAGAGGGCTCTGACAACCCTTGGCCTCCAGCGGTTGACTTGGGACCACATGGTGTTACTGACCACTCTGTGTTTGGGCGTTTCGGCAGCAGTGTCGAATTCCGTGGACTTCCATCCAGAGGTGACGAATGTATTGAACAAAGGTGTTCTATCTAGAGAACAGGGCACCTCTGAAAGCCAGTGTTGTTATTTCTCCCTGGTGTGTGCGCGTGTGTGTGTGTGTGTGCATGTGTGGGCACACATGTGTGAAGTTTTAGGTGGAAGCTGGAGGCAGGGAAAAGGGGAAGGTCAATATTTATGAGTGGGTTTCTAAGATTTTATTTTATTTTTACTTCATTTCCATCATCAACATATGCCTTCTGGTGCCTAAAGCCCCATGATTTTGCATTTATAAGTGACTAGAAACAAAACCTTATTATAGGAAATTGGATTCTCTTGCTTTAGCTTATTTTTCAAATTTTGACTTCATAAAAATGGAAAGAAATTCTATTACCAGAGAGAAGGCTTTCACTTAGGATGTTATTAAAACAAATACCCCAAATGCCTGTGAGATAGACTGGACCCTTTCTGTAAAATTGCAAATATATTCACCACATTGCCTGCGTTTTCTGCACGCATTTCTCTAGCCCCAGCCCATATAATACATGCATTTTTTGTTCTCTCCTGGTTGCAGGTTCTTTCTTGATTTCTTCCATCTTTTAATCCCTTCCTGTCAGAATGAGAAGCTTCAACTCTTTACACATGACTGAACTTAGCCTGGCACTTGTTCATGTTTCACTGGGGGCAGTCTCATACTGGGCCATCAGTTCTAACTATTTAAACCACATGACTAATCTATGGAAAATCCCCAGGTTTTAGCCATTTCCAGACACTTTGGCACATTTGCAATGAAGTTGTAATTTTTCCAAAACGCTGAGTTGAGGATTTTGTCGTTGTTGCTAATTTACACCATTCACAGATCCTATCCTGGTGAAGCCTGTGCCTTTGCCAAGTAGATGGCCTATTTTCCGGTGTCTGGTGTGCGCCAGGATGCTGGTGCTGCCTGAGCGTTGAATGCGGAGCAGCGGCGCCCGTTGAACACCCACTGTGCACCTAATCCTGACGCTGCAGCTGCACGCAAGTTGGAACGAAAGCAGTGACATTGTATTTGCCCTCGAGAAGCTCACCCTGTAATGGGGAAATGGGGTGAAAGAGAAACACTGGTGAAAACAATTAAGAAAAAAGAAAAAATCAAATACCAATGCCTTGAAGTGCCCCAGCGTGAGCTGGTCACCCCAGGATAGGGCCCCGGGAATGAGTCGGAGCTAGGAAACAGGGAGAGGCAGGGTGGAGAGCTACGTCTTAGGAGCCTGCCCACAAACTTCAGTTATTCAGGGGCCCCTGCAACTTCTTCCATATCGACGTCCTTTACTTTTTAAACATTTTACTCACTTTTTCTAGAAGCTAAATTCATTTATTTTAAAAAAGATGTTGAAAATTAAAGGGGAAATTAATGTCAATATTAACGTCATAGCTGTAAACAGATAATAAAGGCACACATGAATCTTTGTGTCCATCGTATAAATACAATGCAAACAAGACAATATTATTACTTTTTCCTAGTTATTGATGCAGATGGAAGCGCTGAGCTGGAGACTGGTCATCTTGTTACAAAGCGAGATTGACAACTGTGAGGGAGAGGGTCCAGGCACACCAGCACTGAGCTGAGACTGCTTCTGTGATGGAAGAAAGGCTAGAAAGAGACGTGAAAGGGAATTGATGCCCTGACATTCTCATTGTGATGTTGTGTTATTTAGGTTGTAGGTGTCTACAACCTAAAGGAACCTGAGGTCTGCTTGGGAGGGGCCCAGCTTTGGAATGTCTCTAGGAGAGAGCACCCTAGGGAACCAGTCACAGTTAAGGAGGCTGTTGCATCTGAGGGTTGCTGGGCACAGTGTCCAAAGTGGTTCAGTTGTAGTTTAGGCAAAACCATTGCCCAGACATTAATTCCATGGGTGGATTCAGGCTTCAGGGTGGCAGGGCAATTCAGGGGTCACACGTTGCTGTGGGCCACACTGACAGACCTCTCGTAGAAGTACACCAGTGGGCAGCGTGGTGGGAGAGTCAACCTGGAGAAAGGAAGGAGGTAGATTATGGGCTGTACAAGTATTGGAAGTTTGGTCCAAGCACATCCCACCCTGGGGACCACACAAGCTCCCCACCCTTGAGTTGTTTCCTCTCCATGGTGGGCTTCTGTCCATCTGCCCATCCCCTTCACACCTGTGTTGTCTGCACTGCCTATAATTTGGACTTCATCTTTGGATGTCACTTTTTGAATACATCCTGGCTTCTTGTTGTGATACATTACACATGACTATAAGGTTGTTAAGATTATCACAGATAAAAATATTAAACCAAGCAGAATGAAACTTAATTGCAACATTGATGGTAAGAGCTTGAGAGGAAGGTGCTGAAAGGGTACTGCCTTCAGGGGCTGATCCCACCCCCAAACAACTAGCATTAATACCACCCCCCCAACGCCTAAGCTACCAGAATTCCCCGTGGCTAAGTCTGTCCCCATTGCTGCAGCTTGTCTGCTACACGAGGTAAGTACAACATCCAGAACTGATTAGCAGCAAGATAGACAGAGGGAGGAGCAGGAGAACCTGGCAGCTGAGGCTCCTCTCTGCATCCCTGAGCTGGAATTATGAGTAATTTTAAGCCCTATTAAGTGATAGGATTGCAGTATCCGTCCTCCCAGACATCCTGGATGAGACAGAGCCTTCTGTGAAAGCATGGCTTGAGGGTCTGTGGGCAGCATGGTCAGGGTTCACTGCTCAGGCACGTGGGGTGTGCACCCTCCCACGTACACTCTTCCTTCCCCTTGCCCTGCTGTGTCCCAGGTCTGCCTGTGGGCCCACTTCACTCTGTCTGCACTGCACTGATAAACTCGAGCCAGTCAGTTCCTGTCCCTAGGCTGGGGAATCTTGGGGCTGTGTTCACGTCTCTGTATTTCCACTCCTGTGAGGGCGTTTAGCACAATGAAGACATAGCAGTCACTATTCTTAGCTAGTACCATCAGAACCTCCTTTAGATAATTTAAGCAGAAAATGTCCAAATGAAATACATTAATTCAAATGTTCAAAGAATCTATGGGAAGGCCAGCATTAGACTTGGAGACCACTGACTCAGGAGCAATGCTCAAGCCTCCAACCCTATGAGTCTGGCCCAGGAAGACTCCACTTCTCCCACCACTGGGTACAAATGCCTCAGTTCTCAGCCTGATCTGGATGCTGAACACGGGCCTCGGACGATCTTGTGACTTTGAAAAGCATTCCTTTGGTTCTGCCTTTTTAGCCTCTGTTTACATGGACATCACTTGTGAGTGTATCTGATTTTTGAAGTTCGAGGCTGGGAAAGCTATGTGTCTGGTCTGCACTGTGAGCCATGAAGCACATCCTCCAAGTATAGGAGGGCTGTTTGAATGATAATGGAGCCTGATAAATACCAAATAATAAATATATATTAAAAATGAAAAAGCTTCATTTATTTTTTTAAAAATTCTTTCAAATGCACCCAAACCTTTTTTTTCTCCATTCATTCCAATTTGACAGAAAAATCTACATACTGGGGGAGTCCCGGAGCTGCTGGAATGGCTGACCTTACCAAGGCATCTGCTGAGTATTTGAAGGCAGAGTGATCAGAAGGACTATTCAGGTTTCACGGTGGTAATCAACAAATATTTATTAAGCACCCACTATGTGCCAGGGTTAGTTTTGGATGGATTTCTGCCAGCCTGTTTAAACTTTGCACCCCACACTGATGACTTCCCACACCATCAATGAACAAATGTGAAAGCCCCAGAGAAATTACAAGGGGTTTTCATCTGCGCTGCACTGAGATGTGGAAGCTTGTCCCCTGGTTATGAGACAAGTCAACTGGAAAATTACTCCAGGCTGACCTATCTTAGAAAATGTTCTAATTTACATCAGTTCTGGAAAAAGCACTTGCAAACTGTCTCCTTCTTTGTGGCAATATTGGAGTGCTTCTATCACAGACAGACAGAATGAAGCCTTTTTCAGGCATTAGTTCTGTGAGAGAGGGTTTTGCCTCCGTGGGCTCGCCACAGGCACCAGAGTATCAGACAATCATCTCTGAGACCCCAAGCCCAGGAAGTGGTATGTGACAATGCATGTGGGGTGGCTGTAACTGAGGTCTGTGACCACGACACAGCAAATTCTTGGGGGTGATTGAAACCAAATTATGAAATGAGGGTAACTGTTTCACCAGTTATGCAGGATGGTAGAGGAGGGGAGAGGCACGGATAACACAGAATCTTCCTTCAGTTTTTAGTATCCTTTGTCCATCCCCCCACCCCTTATCATAATCATTGCCAGGAACCTCAGAAACTACGCAGCAATAACAATAAAAGGAATCAGCTGCACAAATTATGAAACATGTTTTTTGATTCTATTTTTTTAGGGACATAGGAATCTTTCAAACTTTTCGTCATGATAGAAACAAGACGCTGGGTAAGTCATGTTCCCCATATTCTAGAAGGAACCACCACTGCCGTTTCTGCTTAGTTCTTCCACTTCCCCTCTCCCTCCGTGGGGGAGGGAGGACCTGTATCTACTATAGCAGCTCAAATGTAAGTAATTAAACCAAACAAGCCTATGAGCATCACACTGCTAAGTTAAGAAAAATGTAAGGTACCCAGGCAAGCTACCTGTTGACTGGGCAGCTGCCAGTCTTCCTGCCTCTTCGGCTTTGCCTTGTCATCCTTGTTAGCAAACCCAGGCTCTCACCTGGTCCTTTGTGCTTTCACTTCCACCTTGAAAGGCAATTCCTATCAGGTGTTCTTGTCTTGTCCCCTTCTGTCTGGCTCGTATCCTGTCTGGTGTTCAAATTTCCCGAGGCTCAGGGCATGCACCTCGATTTTAGCAGTATGGAACTTCGGTCCTATGTCTGGTGTGACTGCTTTGGCAAGAGCTCTCTGTCTGTTCTAGGCCACTTGCCAGCCCAGATGTCTGCAGTTAGAGCTGCCAGACCCCCTCAGCTATGGAATATCTGTCTGGTATCTAGTCTTTGTCCTTGCAATTCCTGCCTAGTCGAATTAATGACTAGCTGGTTCTGGTAGGAGATTAATGTATGTGATGGGGAAAACTGGGGGTGTTGTCTCAGAATGTAGGTTGATGTCAAATCAAGGACAGTCTTGCATGCTTATTCAAGCATAGGGTTCATTGTGAGGATAACAGGGAGTGACTAATTTCTGAGCAAGATAAGGACAAAGTCTCAGCCCTACTTCAGGAAGGGATGTTAAAACTTTTTCTAGAATAAATACGACAGGACATTATGGTAAAAATGCAGATGGAATACAGTTGACCCTTGACCAAGGAAGGGGTGGGGGGTGGGTAGCCAGGGCGGCCAGCTCCACCGCAACTGAAAAAGTTACACAGCGGTGTAACTTTTTTTGACTATACTACAGTTGGACTTCCTTCGCATCCGCGGCTTCAGCAACTGACAGGAAAAACACCAGTAGTACTTGAGAGTCCGCTGCTGGGAATCTGCGGTTGGGGATCCACAGTTGGGAATGCGAAAATACTATTTTCAACCTGCCGTTAGTTGAGTCTGTCGCTGCTGTGAAAGCTGTGGATACGAAGGGCCGATTGTATTTATTGAAAACAAGTACGCGTATCAATGGTCCTGCACAGTTCCAGCCTGCGTTGTGCAAGGGTCGACTGTATGAAAAAGGCCTGAACTCGGGTATGCGCTGCAGGAGTGAAGGTGGAAGACTAGGGCAGGTCCAGGCAGGGCACTCTTCCCGCCAGAGTGACTGGGTAAGGTTGAATCACAGGATAGGCTGGTTGGTGGGTGGGGAGGGGAGAGAGAATGTGTGTACTTCTCGATGTAGTAGCTTTGAGCAGAGAGGGGACATCTGTGAGGAGTAGTTCAAAGTCACTGAGATGAAGGTGTAGAGCTAGGGGGATGGGTCAGTGTGCCAGTATGGAGGCTTGTCATGTCATTCTGACACTGTTCAGGTGCTCTGGGTGGACCGTTCTTTGCATTCCATGGAGACCTGACCTTGAGCTCAAAGACAGCCTCAGGGACTCTGGAGCCTGGCAGAAGACGCATAGTGAGAGGAGTGTAGGCTGAAATAAAGCTCACCTGTTTATGAACTGCTTGACCTGGGGCAGGTTGCTTAACATCTGTGAGCCCGAGTGTCTTCATGTGTAAAATGAGATTAATAATAATGCTCTTAGCACAATTATCAGGCTTACTGATACTTGATTTTAGTGCTTCCGGTGTTGCCTGGCACAAAATAGGTATGTAGTAAATTATAGCTATTATTCTTATTACTAGACTTTGATGTTCACAGATGATTACAGTGTTTTGTGAAATGTGCATTGTAAGTCACTGGATGAGTTGCCTTGTGTTTCTGTGGTGGTGTTTTTCACTTACATTTGCTTTATTAAGATATAATTTAATAATTAAAACAATTAAAATGGTATGTTTTTAATGTGTACAACATGAATACATAGTGAAATGATTATTACAGTCAATCTAGTTAATGTATTCATCTCCTAACTGTTACCTTATTTTTGTAGTGAGAACACCTGGAATCTACTCTGTTAGCAAATTTCCGGTATGCAATATAGAGTTATTAACTGTAACCATCACGGGACACATTGGATCTCTAGAGCTTGTTCTACATTACTGCAGCTTGTAGCCTTTGACTGAAACCTCTTCATTTCTTCCAGCCGCCCTGCTTCTGGCCCCTGGTAACCACTCTTATCTGCTTCTGTGAATTCCACTTTTTAATATTACACTTATAAGTGAGAACATGCAGTATTTTTCCTTATTTACCATGAGGTTCTTATGACTAGAAAGGGTAGGAAGTATTAACATGTTTTATGGACGAGGATTCTGGGCCCAGAGTGGATGAGGCGTGCAGTGACACCTGGGCCCAGGCCTGCCCTGCCCACCCACAAACCTGACCCGAAATCTGCAGTTGTGGGAGGAACGTGCCAGATCTCACAGGATTCTTAGATCTACCCTCTTTCTGTTCTGCATTGCAAAATATCCCTGGGAATACAAATTAATTACACCTTAAGTAACCACCTGGGTGTGATTGCTTATTCTCCTTTCTGGAGAGAAATAAGAGCCCACCCTCAAACCCCAACTTGTATCTTTCTGTGCAGTTGATTTGTGCTAATCCCTGAATGGGTTTGCAGAGTGGAATCCTTGTTCTTTGTACCCCAGGATTCCACTCCCAACCCTGTCACCATCTGACCAGACTGCATGGAAGTAGGTGGGTGGTGGGGCAGCCAGCAGTGGGCCCTTTGCATGAATAATTTTGCTGGGCCTTAACTTGCAGAGGGCCAGGCCATCTCTGCCATGTGCGCAAGCACACAGGTCAGTGGGGCAGGTCAAAGGAGAGGGTGCAGGAACCTGGGAACAAAGACCTGTCCCTCACTGTCATCCATTGTCCCCAGTGGAAGCCATCCATCATGCTGCTTCCCTCCACAGCTGGATGGGCCAGCTGCCTCCCCACAGGATCTTTTCTTTCTCTGGTCTGCCCCAGGAGCACTTGATGGCTGTCTTTTCAAAGCTATTTCCTCTTAAGACTTCTTATGCACAACATTCTGAATGCTGTGAGGCCAGCTCCATTTTTGAGTCTTTTGAAGTTTTTTCATTGTAGTGGGTGGAGGAATGCAAACTAGGGATCATCTTGGCTGATCCCTCAGAAGTTGTCCACAGCAAAATGAGGGGCTTTGAAATCAGGTTTTTGAGTGCAAAGACATGTCATGCTTTTGAATGCCCCTTGTCTTGATTAAGAAGGAAGAATGAATAGTACGTATCAGGCAGCCTGTTGCTTGCGTGGATCAAGTGGTTCTGCCCTTTTTTCCAT
This sequence comes from Tonatia bakeri, assembly GCA_004024845.1. Taxonomy (NCBI): domain Eukaryota; kingdom Metazoa; phylum Chordata; class Mammalia; order Chiroptera; family Phyllostomidae; genus Tonatia; species Tonatia bakeri. The sequence goes on along the minus strand of PVIA01007090.1, from coordinate 58,785 downwards.
CTGATGTGACGATACAAGCACTGGGTCCCTAGTGAATCTGTAGGCAAATTGTTATTGCATGTACCCATCTCCCGGCCCTTGTTAAAATATTGCAGAACTTTTCCCAGAGCTGTGAGTGAAGTCTGGTTATGATTCAGTCATGATGGAAACGCACTGCATGTGTGTTGCAAGGTAACACAGATTAGATTTAGTGACTCAAACGAGCAGTTAACTTAGATTTAATGGGACTGTAATTGTACAGTGAATTTTAAATGCCCTTTTGATTATTGCATCAGGGTTTTATTGAAATACATGCTTGTCATTATGTCTTGATGTTTTAGAAACAATTACATCAAATCTAATGAGAGGGAACCCAGTAAGAACATCCAATTACCTCTCAAGGGTGCCAGGTTTTTCCATTTCAGCTTTGTGGTTTTCACTGACCTTGACATTTTTCTCCTAATTGTAATGTAAAGGTAATAAATTTGGTTGGCAGAATTATCATTCTCATCATACATTTTTTTTAGTAAGGGCCCCAATTATTTAGTCTGCAGTTTTCTTCCTCATGCAGCTTGCTATTACTCACATTTGTTTTCCCCTCATTTGCCCCCAAAGCTGGTGAAAATATGACAAAAATACACTTATGGTTCCCTGGGACAAATTTGCTCTTTAGTCTAATTCAAGAAATAGTTTGAGTGCCTACAACTTATTAAGCTTTGTACTAGGTTCTGGGACATAAAAGTGAATTCAAACATTATCCTTGTCAACACACTTTTCTCCTTTTGTCTTCCTCTTCTTTCACTGTCACCATCCATAGTAGTTACTGTCATCCTCATCATCTATAGGAGACATTGTACTAATTTTTAAAAATGTGTCTCATCTCAATTTCATCTCCTGAAAACTCTATGATTAGGTGCCATTATTATTCCCATTCTGCAGATGAAGAAATCGAGGCTTAGAGAAGTTAAATACTTCAGCAGTGGAGCTGGGGTTGAAGCTGAGGTCTGTTTGGTTGGAGCTTCCACCCTTGAATCTCAGATGTATGACTACTCATGTCACTGTCAACATTTGGAACAACTTTCCCGGGCCTACAGAGTAGGGTGCTCTGTAATGCAGCCTCAGTTAACTTAAAATTCTGGCTCCATTTCAGTGTCTGTGAGTTAACCTAGCAGGTGGGACTACTCAGCTTTCCCTTCACCTGCTCTCCAGGCCATCGTGCACAGGGCTTCTTTTGCTGGGAATGCCAGTATGCCTGTCCCCTCTTTTCTCCACCTGTCAAAACACTTCCCACCCTTTGAGGTGCCTCTCATACTCCATTTCTCTGAAGCTCTGTCTCACCTTCTAAGTAAGAATCAGTCACACCTTTCTCCATGAATGCAAATCTTGTTTCTTCTTTTTCAGTCGGTAGACCATTCTGCCCTGTCTATTTTCACCCTCAGTATATTCTACCACTTCACATGGTTCTTGAGTGGATCTTGCCCATCTTGGTATCTCCATGACATCCACCACTTTGTGTTATAAGTAGGAGTCCTAAGAAATACTTGCTGAATTAAATATTTATTTAGCTGCAAGAGATGGATGGCACATTTCAGATGCTACATGTAGGTGAAAATGTGTTGCATATTTGTAAGACACAAGTTTCTGAAATTCTCCATTAAAGTTTTTTTTTGTTTGTTTTTTTATCAGAATAGGGTTATTCAGGGAGGGCTCAGTATGCCTTTTGCTTTTTATGAACTAGATAACTAACTACTAAAATTCTAAAAAAAACCCTCATAGAAATAATAAAAGTTTTTGTTCCCCCCATTTTTTAAAGTCCCTTAGGCTACTCACAGAAAGGAAAATCTTATGTTATTTTTAAAAATATATTTTATTGATTATGCTATTATAGTTGCCCATTTTTTTCTTGCCTTTATTCTCCTCCACACTGTACCCCCCCCCCCCCCCCGGCATCATTCCCCCACCTTAGTTCATGGCCATGGGTCATACACATATGTTCTTTGGCTTCTCCATTTCCCATACTATTTTTCACCTCCCCTTGTCTACTTTGTGCCTGCCATTTATGCTTCTTATTCCCTGTACCTTTTCCGCATTCCCCCCTCCCTCTCCCCACTGATAACCCTCCATGTGATCTCTATTTCTGTGATCCTGTTCTAGTTGTTTGCTTAGCTTGTTTTTGTTTTTGTTTAGGCTCGGTTGTTGATAGTTGTGAGTTTGTTGTCATTTTACTGTGCATAGTTTTGATCTTCTTCTTTTCCTTAGATTAGTCCCTTTAACATTTCATATAATGAGGGCTTGGTAATGATGAACTCCTTTAACTTGACCTTATCTGGGAAGCACTTGATCTGCCCTTCCATTCCAAGTGATAGCTTTGCTGGATAGAGTAATCTTGGATGTAGGTCCTTGCCTTTCATGACTTGGAATACTTCTTTCCAGCCCCTTCTTGCCTGCAAGGTTTCTTTTGAGAAATCAGCTGACAGTCTGATGGGAACTCCTTTGTAGGTTACTGTCTCCTTGTCTCTTGCTGCTCTAGGATTCTCTCCTTCATTTTTGCCTTGGCTAATGTAATTATGATGTGCCTTGGCGTGTTCCTCCTTGGGTCCAACTTCTTTGGGACTCTCTGAGCTTCCTGGACTTCCTGGTAGTCTATTTCCTGTGCCAGATTGGGGAAGTTCTCCTTTATTATTTGTTCAAATAACTTTTCCACTTGTTGCTCTTCCTCCTCTTCTTCTGGCATCCCTATGATTTGAATGTTGGAACGTTTAAAGTTGTCTCAGAGGTTCCTAAGCCTCTCCTTGTTTTTTAGAATTCTTGTTTCTTCTTTGTGTTCTAGTAGAGTGTTTATTTCTTCCATCTGCTACAAACTGTTGATTTGATTCCCAGTTTTCTTCCCTTCACTGTTGATTCCCTGTATATTTTTCTTTATTTCACTTTTCATAGACTTCACTTTTCCCACTGTTTTGTGGCCATACTCAACCATTTGTGTGAACACCCTGATCACCAGTGTTTTGAACACTGTATCTGATAGGTTGGCTATCTCTTTGTCACTTAGTTGTATTTTTTCCGGAGCTTTGACCTGTTCTTTGATTTGGGTGATTTTTTTTGGTCTCAGTGTGCCTGTTAGTAGTAAGGGGCAGAGCCTTAGGTGTTCACCAGGGAAGGGAAACCTATGTCACTGCGTTGTAGTGCTATTTGTGGGAGAGGCATCCAAGAGGGAATGACAACGATTGCTCGGCTCTCGCCCTGCTTTCAGTCACTTCCCACACTACCCACAAGCAAAGTGGGCCCTTCTGGTGCTGATTTCTGGGTGGTGGGTTTCTGTATGTTCTAGCACCCTGTGGATCTTTCCAATGAACTCTCCTGTGAGGCTGGGAGTTTCTCCCACCACCTCCACCTCCACATGTTTTTCAGTAAGAGGTTTTGAGCAGGGACGTCAAACTCATTTTCACTGGGGTCCACATTAGCCTTGTGGTTGCTTTCAAAGGGCCAAATGTAATTTTAGGACTGTATAAATGTAACTACTTCTTAAATAGGGTCAAGAGCTTGGTGCTGCTGCTGGGTAGAAACAAAGTGCTGGGCTGGATAAAATAAAGTGAAGGGCTGGATTCAGCCTGTGGGCCTTGTGTTTGCCACCTGTGGTTTTGAGGCTTTATTTCCCTGAGCTGGAACCCTGGGTTGTGCAGTCTGTCTGGATCCCCAGTTGTTCCTCCTGGTTTATCTGCACGCAAATGTTGGACCACCTGCTCTGCCAGCCGCTGCCTTTCCAGGTCCTCCAGCCACTGCCTTGCCAGGAGTCCTCTCCACCCTGGCTGCCCATCTCCACCCCTCATACCAGTCTGGATGAATATTTCTTCTTTAACTCCTTGGTTGTCAGACTTCCATATGGTTCAATTTTCTGGCAGTTTTAGTTAATTTTTGTTTTTAAATTTATTGTTGCCCTCCTCTGGTTGTGCGAAGAAGCAAAGTGTATTTACCTACACCTCTACCTTGGCTGGAAGTCCCCCATAAAAGCAAATTTTAAACAAACAAAATTTATATAAACATGAAATAAGCAACTAAGCCTAAAGGTAAGGCCCTCATACTGAATGATTTTTGAATCTAAAGTAATGGAAAGGCACCAGCATGGATTTGTAAACTTAATTTTGTTGTTTGTAGGTCTAGGCTATGTATACAGAGGTGGGCAAAAGTAGGTTTACAGATGTTCATATGAAAAATAATTAAATAATATTACAAATTAATAAAATAATAATAGAAGAAGCAACTATAAACCAACATTTCTATGAGCTCTTCTAGCAAATTGTAAAGCCGTGGAGGGAGGTAATAGGAACTTTCAGATTTGTAGCTGGCCAGGCAGAAGTGTGGTTAGTCTGGGTACCCCATCTGCATCTGGTATCTGAGCTGGGGGCAGTCTTATGGGACTGAGTTCTTTACCTGTGGAGATCTGTGCTTACTCTGGATGTCAGAATTGAACTTATTTGAACTGAACTGAGCTAAATTTAATTGAATTGCTGGACACACCATTGGCACTGGAGAATTGGACAATTGGTTTTGGAAAAAAACTACATGTTTGGTGTCAGAAGTGTTCTCTGAAAACATCACACGGACCCTGATCATTGTTAGGACCACTTAAATTTGTGTTAAAATTACTAATATCTTAATATGAAACTCTTCTTTTCTTAGGCAATATGTTAGCATTTTACCAGGACCTACTACATCTTACTTCAAAAAGGATTTCAGTAATAATGCGTCTTCAGTGTGGCAGGCCAGTGCAGAATCTGCTAATACTTTTATTTGGGTGGACAGTGTAGCAATGCAGAAATCATACCACACTGGCAGAGGGTATAGAAGAATCCTTGGATATACTATTTTGAAATAGTGGCATCAATGAAGACATCATTATTTTCATCACCTGACAAAAATGATTTGAGGGCAAGTCGCTATAATACATGTAGATACAGAAATAGTAGTGATGATGATGATGATAAATCTTTAACATTTAATGACTCCTGTGGCCTGTTCCAAAATTCCCTATCATAGTCAAAACCCTGTGTACAGATGTGCAATTATCTTTTTAGTTTGAGGGATGGAAGGTGCATTGTTTTTCTCTACTGCAGTGATTATGGGGCTTCGTATTGAGATGATGGGTCCTTGGGCTGGATGGATCCAGATCACTCACCACGAGGTGAAGAGCTGCGTGGCAGAATTTTGGAAATCTATGGTAGGCTTTGTGTGAGCAAGAAATACACATTATTGTGTTGTGTTGAGATTGTGGGTTATTATTTACTGTGGATTGTCTAGCTGTGTTCTCTTTAACAGTCATTTTCCTCCCAGGAAGCACAAAGTTAAACCTTCCTTATTCTGTTGCACAAGGAAAGGCCCCTGATAGATAGATACTCCCCAGTAGGGGTAGAAACTGCCCCCACTGCCATTACTATCCCATTGCAGGCCTGAAAGGTTCCGTCAGGTCCCATCAGGTACCCAAAGTAAAGGGCTGAGCTCCATGCATCCAGCTTCTGTGTTCTAATCTATCTACCCAACAATTTGTTCTGTCTCTAAAAGGTATGCCAAGAATGTTATTCTGATGGATGGCCCTCCTCATGGCACCTGGGGCCTAGGGAAAAGAGCTTCCCTGTAATACTTCCCAGCCTTGTTTCTCTCCTCAAACATCGATTTAACCTTTAAGCCTGTGTTCCACCAGGAGAGTGCAACCTCTGAGGGAAGGAGATCAGTGTCCCTCAGGCAAGTCTGCGCTGGTCTTCCTGAGATTGATTTCCCCCAAACAAAATTCCAGTGCTTATCTTTCTGAGAACATTGCTGGGGACTGCTGAGCACTTGAAACATTGTAATGGGCTAGGACAGCAGATCTGGAATTTGCCCCTAATCTCTCAATTCACAGCTACAATTTTAGAAGGAAGGGTGGTCATGGGACATGGGGAAAAGCCCTGGAGGGTGAGCAAGATGATTCAGTGAGGTTCAGGAGATAAATGTTAGAGCTCTTCTTTTTTGATTTTTGTAAAAAATGGCAGAAAGGAGTTACCCTATTTTTCCATGTATAATGTGCTCCCATGTATACTGTGCACCCACATTTTTGGCCCAAACTTTCAGGAAAAAATCTTTCATTTTAATTTTTCAATTAAATTTTTATTTATTTATATTTAGGAACAAAACCTATGACCATATTCCAGGGTAGTGTTTTGCATATGGATATCACCATTGCTTTCTAGAGTTAAACTTTTAACACATCAGCATAAATAAAAGAATTAACAACATTTACATAGATATGGAATTAGTACTACACATGTATAATTTGCATACTTATTTTTCCCTCAAAAATCTGAGCAAAAAAGTGTGCATTATACATGGCAAAGTATGGCAATTTTTACTAATATGTGACATAAACCTGTGTATGTGTATGTATAGACTCGGGCTATGTGTCACTTTGTCCTCTGCCTTCTGCGCCAGGCAGAGTGTTGGAAGAAGAGGGCGTTCCATTGCTGAGGGGGCTTGTCAGTAGTGCCCCTTCTTGGGTTCAGCATGTTGCATGTGCTTGGTTAACTACAATCACTTGTTAAGCTCTCTCCTTGTAACTAAATTGATCTTCACGAAGTAGACTAATGGCTTGAAATGAGTTCTGTGAAACAATCAAATAAAGCAAATATGTGAACACATTCTAGATCCAAGATGATAAAAGCAAGCCTAATCAAGGCACAAGAAAATGAAATAGGTGATACTGCTACTTCTAGGATGCATGCTTCTTCAGTGACATTGTGAAGCAAAAGCAGCCATAATCTTGTAAGATCTGAAAAGGACTGGGCCACAGCATTAGAAATCTTGAGGAAAATGAGTTGACAGAATGAATTTACATCCAGATTTAGTAGAGAAATCCTAACACTAAATATATATTTTTCCTTGAGATATTAACTATTGTAATATGAAACAAACATAATTATTAAAAGATACAAATTAATGCTTTACAATTGTGTTATAATGATCTATTTGATGTATATATATTAATATAGTAGTAAATGCATCTAACTTACATATTAACATTTTTTTAAACATAAAATTGTTTGAATATCTCTCTTTCTCCATGTATATATTCACAATTTTACTGGGGAAGTAGACAATCAGATCAGAACAAATTTGGAGATGAGCTTTCACAGAAGTCTGCAGCTTATTGCAGACAGCCCAGAGCTCAGCAGAAAGGAGTTCTGGAACCAGATGGGAAACTCTTTGCTCATCCATGAGGGTATAGGATCAATGAAGGCATCACAGGCCCAAAAAAAGGTCAAATTAAAGCTGGAAGCTCCCTTTATAATTTTCAAGAAGCCAAAGATTGATATTTATTTTAGTGTAGAAATGAATATGCTTATTTAGTGCAGGACTTCTCAGACCTTTAAAACATTAATGTGCAATGCAAATCTTTAAGAGAATAATATTCAGTATTTCCCCAAATGATTATAGAATCCTGTGTGCCTGTGCATGCATGCACATGTGTGTAGCATCTCAAACAACTGTCACTTCTTAGAACACAATTTTGGTTTGTTTTTTAACCCTTACCCAAGGATCAATTGGTTGCCTCCTGTACGCACCTGACTAGGGATTGAACCTGCAACCTAGGTGTGTGCCTTGATCGGAAATCGAACCTGCAACTTTTGGTGTATGGGATGACACTCCAACCAACTGACCCACCCAGCCAGGGCTAGAACACAGTTTTGTGGGGACACTGAGACAATTATTTCTCTTCTTGCATTTCATTTGCAAAGGATATCAATAGGCCCTTCAAGCAAGTGACATTTTGTTATGTGCCTTCTCCTCTTTAAAACTCAGACATTTTAAAAATCAGAGACAGCTCTATTTAAAACTGTTTGCATAAGTTCTAGGCGAGAAAGTCATGACAGTGTTGAGGAGTATAGTTTGTATTTAAGTGCAGGCATTTTCTATAAGTTTTGAGGGGGAGTTGGTTTTCTATCACATAATTTGAAAGGACTGTCACTCACTCATGAATGGGTGGTGGGCCTCATGAAAGACAACCACTCTTGATAATGGCCATGATTAAAGTACATTCCAGTTAGCCCCTGTAGTAGGCAGAAGAGTGGCCCCGAAAGATGTCCATTTTCTAATCCCCAGAACCTGTGAATATGTTATTTTACAGAACAAGAAGTACTTTGCAGACATGATTAAATTAATAGTTTGAGATGGAATTAGTTTGAATTTGCTGAGTTCATGGGGAGCTGGTCTGGCTATCCATGTAATCAGAGGGGTCCTTAAGAGTGAAAGAGAAGTAAAGTATAACCACAAGGTCCCTGCAACTGGATGAAAGCAAAAGGAGAGAGGCAGAAGACATGACAGTGGAAGGGGTATCCAGCATTGCTGGATTTAAAGATATAAAGGAGCCAACCAAGGAATGTGGGTGGCTTTTAGAAGCTGGAAAAGACAAGGAAATGGGTTTCTCTCTAGGGCATTAAGAAAGGAACACAGCCCTGCTGACTCCTTGACTTTAGTGAGAAGCATGATGGACACCCAGCCTGCAGAACTGCAAGATTATATATTTGTGTTGTTTTAAGCCACTGAGTTTGTGGTAATTTGTTATGGCAGCAATAGGAAGCTAATACAGCCTAATAAGTAGTCTCCTCTGTCTTTCTTGCTTGCTTTCTCTTTCTTTGGAGTAGCCCGAACACATCTTTGCTCCTAACACATCGGCATCTGCTGCAGAAGTTCCTGATCTCTCCTGACCGAGATGGTTCCTCTCCTGGAGAAGCAAGAGCTGAGGTCCTACTTTGACCTGGGGGAGGGGTCCTCCTGGCTCCTCACCACAAAATTCAAGGAAGACAAAAAGCAGTATTAAGACTTGTTTAATTGTTCTACTTTGTCTGGAAATACTTTCCCATTTGGAAAGAGGAAAAGAAAAATAATCTTTAACTGGATTAAAACTGATTCTGAATAATTATCCTCAAGGTTTGAACTGTCTATGTTATCAGTCTACAGAAATCAACATTTTCCCTACTCAATTTTTGGAGGTTTAATCAATTCAGTAGTTTTGTGTGAGGTGTGTGTTTGTATGTATTAGTTAGGTAATCATGTCAAATCACTCCTTATGTCTAAAGACTACACAGACACAGCCTGAAAATAACATATACTTTAAACACTTTATTCAAAATGTATCTTCTTCTTCTAGTTTAAGGAATTGCTCTATTCTTCATGGTAACTTTTGTTAGAGGTAATAAATGCAGTTAGGGCAACAAAAAATTGCAACAGCCTTTCAAAAATTATGTACCTGAATATCTGATTAAGATTAGTAATTTAATAGTCAGTTACAATTTTTATAACTGCCCGAAATGTAAATGTGTGTTGCTGTCCACATTGTTTTCTCAGCTGCACCATGAACTTTTTATATATTGGAGTTCGAATTGATCTTTCATAAAAACCTTAAGAAGTGAAAAATTTCTGAGACACATTGGATTGATGTTATTGGCTTTTTCTTTGTGATTATGTTTATATAAATTAAAAAATCCTCACATTTTAAAGGTGAAATGTGCTGGAATTAAATTACTTCTGTCCCAGTGTATCTGGAGAACAAGATTTTGAAAGTTTCTAGAATATGACAAAATAATATTTTTATCCAAACTCCTTCTCCTTTGAGATCTTCACATCTTTCTGCTACCCATCTTTGCACCACAGGTTTAAGAAGTCTAGAATAAGTATCTACCATTCCACAGAGTGTTCACAATTATGCCTTGAGCTGACATCTGTTACAAACATTATATTACAACAATGTCACAAAAAGCTTTTTATATGACACAGATAACACCTGTATCTTAAAGGTGAATAGAGTGCATTATTGCTTTTGAATGGAAGCTTGTCTCTGAGCCTGATGCTATATACTAAATAATAATGATAGTAACAATGTACACACTGGCATTGCAGACCAAAATACAAATGTCTTGTTATGGTATTTTCTGTTGAAGGAATAATGTAGCCATCTCTTGGGTACCTTTTTTTTCTGACCTGCATACAAATAGGAGAGTTATCGGTTTGTCCTGATAATTTGCTTGGCATATACAATAGGGCCAAACCAATTTTCTTCTTGGCTGACCTATTTTGGAGAACCTGCAGATAACTGCAGTGTATGAGGGAGCGTTTTACCAGGACAAATACAATTCTGATCAATAGAGTTGATTAAGTGGACCTTTTTTTTTTTTCAGGAGTCATAAGTTCACAAAACCTCACATTCTGGCTCAACTCTTGGAAATGCTAAAGCACCACAGCAAGGATTCAAAAAAGTTCTTATGAGTTCTGGCCAAGATGGAGGCATAGATGGAGACCCTTTGCTTCCTTGCACAATGAAAAGGAGGATAACAACCAATCTGAAATCAATAAACAACCAAAAGCACCAGAAAATCAAACTGCATGGAACTCTGACAACCAAGGAATTAAAGAAAAAAAAATCAACCAGAACAACCAGACCAGAAAGGTGGACCACGTGGGCTGACTCAGAAGAACCTGAGTGAGGCGGCTGAGGTTCCGTGAGTGGCACAGGACTGACTTAAGGGGGAAACTGAGACTTAGAGCTGACTATGGGCTACGGCTGGGGTTGCCATGGTGGGAGATACTTCAGTCTGATATGAGTTTGTTGAACAGTGAGCTAGAGACCACAGGTGAGCCCCACTGTTCCTTCTCTGGCTCCTCCCCCACAGGCAGCAGTGCAGTGCAGCAAGGAGGGCTGTCCTGCCCAGGTGAATACCTAAGGCCTCTCCCCCTTAAAACCTATGAGCTGTGCCAAGACAAAGAAATATGGCCCAAATGAAAGAACAGAGCAAAACCTCAGAAAGAGAACTAAGTGAGGAGGAGATTGCCAACCTATGTGATGGAGAATTTAAAGCCCTGGTAATCAAAATGCTCACAGATCTGACTGAGCTTGGTTGAAAAATAAGAAAACGAAGGATACCCAAAGTGAAATAAAGCAGAATGTTCAGGGAACTGACAGTGACAGGAGGGAAACCAGGACTCAAAGCAATGATTTGGAACAAAAGGAAAAAATAAACGTTCTTCAAAATGAAGAAACAAGCATTCAAAAAAGTGAAGAGACTCTTGCAAACCTCAGGGACAACCTGAAATGTTCCAAAATCTGAATTATACGGGTGCCAGAAGGAGAAGATGAAGACCAAGAAATTGAAAACTTATTTGAACAAATAATGAAGGAAAACTTCCCCAGTCTGTTAAAGGAAATACACTTCCAGGAAGTCCAGGAAGCCCAGAGAGTCCCAAAGCAGTTGGACCCAAGGAGGAACACACCAAGACACATCATCATTAAGTTACCCAAGATTAAATATAAAGAGAGAATCCTAAAAGCAGCAAGAGGAAAGGAGAAAGTCACCTACAAATGAGTTCCCATTAGACTATCAGCTGATTTCTCAAAAGAAATCCTGCAGGAAAGAAGGGTCTGGAAAGAAGGGTCTTGAAGGCATGAAAGACAAGGACCCACATCCAAGATTACTCTATCCAGCAAAGCTTTCATTTAGAATGCAAGGGCAGATCAAGTGCTTCCCAGATAAGGTCAAGTTAAAGGAGTTCATCATCACCTAGCCCTTATTATATGAAATGTTATAGGGACTCATCTAAGAAGAAGAAGATAAAAAACATGTACAGTAAAATGACAGCAAACTCACAACTATCAACAAATGAACCTAAAAGAAAAGAAAAACAACAACAACAAAAACTAAGCAAACAACCAGAGCAGGAACAGAATCAGAGAAATGGACATCACATGGAGGGATTTCAGTGGGGAAAGGAAAGGAAGAATGGGAGGGAAAGGTACAGGGAAGAAGAAGCATGGATAGTAGGCATAAGGTAGATGGGGAGAGATAAAAATGGTATGGGAAACAGAGGACTCAAAAAACTTGCCTGTATTTTTTAGACTCTCAGACGCACTTTTCCCCCACAAATTTGGGAGGAAAATGGGGGTTCATCTTATAGTCTGAATGTAGCTTACCTGGCTCACTGTGAGGGGGGTGGCGGCCTATGTTATTTATGTTATTAAATATTTTACCACATTTCTTGCTGCAATTTTTTTTCCTATTTTCCTCCTCTAAAACCTAGGTGCATCTTATGGTCCATTACATCTTCCAGTCCAAAAAATTTGGTATATGTACAACCCAAGGACATGGACTGGGGGATGGAATGCTGGAGGGTGTGGGGGCAGTGCAGGGGGGGATAGAGGAGGAAAATTGGGAAAACTGTAATAGCATACTTAGTAAAAAATATTTTTTAGGAAAGGTCTTATAACTTGTACTGCCCAAACTCCTGGCCAAATTGGAAGCCAGGAATACTTTGGTGGGAAGGGAGTTGTTCCTGGGAAGGCTCCACCATCAGTTTCTTCCTCAGGAACAACAAGCGTGGCATTTCTTCCTCCTGCATTGACATTTTGCAAATGCCCCAGCCTCCCTTTTCAGGTGCAGTAGTTATCATCTCCTCCTTTGCTTTCAACCTGGGTGTCCCATGACTCCTCCTTTTCCCTCCCAGTTTATTTAACCTCCTCTTGTCAAATTCTTCTCCCTCCACTACTCTTGGGGCTTTGAGGGATGATAACTGTAAACCAAATAAGAAAAAGACACAAGCATCGGATAGGGTGTCAAACACCCCCATTTTTTTGGTAATGAAGGATTGGGGATTGTGGCTTTAAGACTGAAAAACAAAAGCTTCTTCCTCATCTCTTTAAGGTGCAGGATTCTATCCTGGCAGGTTTGCTTGCTGATTGGAGGGAAAGAGCAGAAAGGGGAAGGAACATGGCTTTGCGGCTCACAGGTTTTAAGGGAGAGAGACAGAGAGCCTAAGATAATGATCCATCTCCCAAGATCAAGTGAAAGGACGAAATAGAAAGAGCTTCTCTTGTCACAGGTTTGTTTAACTGTTATTTAAAATTATTTATTCCTTAAAAATAAAAAATAGAACTACTATATGATTCAGCATTTCTATTTTGGGGTACATAATCGAAGGAAACAAAATGACTATGTTGACGAGATTTCTGTACCCACATGTTCATTCTAGCATTATTTACAATAGCCAAGACAGGGAAATAACCTAAATGCCCATCATAGGTGAATGTGCAGTACATATCTATACACACACGTAGATGTGCATACATGTACACACATACCACACATGTATATACACATATACATGCATGCCACATATATGCATATGCATGTGCGTGTATATATACATATACATGTAAAATGGAATACTGTTCAGCCATACAAAGAAGGAAATTCGCCATTTGCAACAGTATGGGTGGACCCTGAGGACATTCTGCTGAGTCAAATGAGATAGACAAATACTGTATGATCTCACTTATATGGAAATTTAAAAACAAAACAAAACAAAAAACCACATTCATAAAAAAAGAAATCAGATTTCCTGATCAGGACACCTCTGTCTTGGAGGTAGACACTATGTCTGTCCTTCCAAGTTTATTTTGCTGTATAAATATTCTTGGAAAAGTATGAGACAGTAGCTGCTAGAGAGTGACTAGAACCATCAGGAAGAATTGCCTTCTAACACAAGGGACAGGTAGGACAAATACACCTAGCAAAGTAGTGGATTTTAATTCAACCATATTAGTAATCACATTAAATGTGATTAGATTAAACAAATCAGTAAAAAAAACAGAGATTGTCCGATTGGATAGAAAATCAATTGTTAGATTAGATAGAAAAACAGATTGTCAGATTGGATAGAAAATCAATACTCAGCTATGCTATGTACCAGAAACCCACTTTATGTATAAAGACATCAATAGGTTAAAATAAAATAATTTAAAAAAATATTCCATGCAAATACCAACCATAAAAATGTTGGAGTAGCTGATGCAGGGTGCAGCCATGAGGGGAGCCCCAAAAAGGGATTTGTAATAGGGTCCAGAGCTCAAGGTGTCCAGGAAATATTAGAAAAACATATGAGATGTCCTCACCCCTCCCCCACAGGCGTGAGTTGGGGGAAGGGACACATGGAGCAGGAACATAACATGCAGGGCTGTTTTGTAAAGCAACAGCTTTGCAGCTAACCTCCGGCATGGTCATTTAACATATTCTATAGCCTTTGGCTGGTCGCTTAGATATGTTAAATAGCTGTGGCCATGCTCTGAGCCTTGGGGATGGAAAGGGACTCCCCACAAGATGTAACTGGGGTACAGGTCCTCTGAGTTACAGTGCCTGTGTGGGAACTTGGAGAAGATTGGCTCCATGACATGGAGCCACCCCTGCCCAGACTCACAATGGCAGCCCAGTAAACTTGGAATAATATGGGAATGCTGGCAGGTGTAACTGATTGTAGGAGAAGTCAGAAATGGGGGTACAGAAGAAGGTTGGCAAGGGGATTTAAACCCAGACATGACAGCCATTAGAGAGAGCCATGAGGTTTTGCCAGAGTGGGGACCCGCACAGCTTTAGTAGGGGGAGTCACCATGCAGCTTTAGCAGAGAACCACCACTAGGCTTTGACAGAGCAGTGACCCCTGCCTTCCTGCAGCTTTGGTGGGGAGATCCATGTGGTTTTGCCAGAGTGCAGACCCCTGTAGCTTTGGTGGAGAGAAGAACCATGCAATTTTGGCCAGAGTTCAAACCCCTGCAGCTCTGGTAGAAGAGGACCATGCAGCTTTGGGGTGCTCCTTTTGGCTGCGTGGCCTGGGAAGCAGGAGAGACTTTGCCTGGAAGAAAGGTGATAGAACTCTTGCCAGTAGTGGGAAGGTGCCACATGGCTTTGGATTAATTAGAGATCCTGCCTGTATGGTGACACAGCTGATGGTGTCAGGAGCCTGGATCCCAGAAGTTTGCTTCTTTTCTGGAGTCACGGTACCTCCTGAATTAGGGCAGGGGGAGAAGGAAGCACTGTGGGTGTCTGAGGGTATCCTAAAGGACTTTGATATTTTAATGAAGATGTTAGGTCACTACTTTAAGTCTGCATAGCATTAAATAAACATTTTCTTTCCTTTTCACAAATCTCTGGCATTGAGAGATGTCTTTCCTATAAGGCCACGGACAAACGAGCCCAGTAGGGGGTCCTTTTGGTTACAGTATATTGCCTTGGCCCGCTTTGTTCTGTAACATAGTTATATTAACCAAAAAGACAGACGTTAGAGAAGGGATATTACCAGGTAAATGAGGGTACTGCAGAACGATAAAAGGGCTGATCGCACAGCAACACAATAGTTGTGACTGTGTGCACTCGGCCACACAGCCTCAAAACATGTGAAGAAAAACTGAGAACTGAAAGGAGAAAGTGACGAATTTTCAGATACTTGGAGATTCCAGCACTGTGTATTTAATGGAACAGGCAGCTAGAAAACCAGTGAAAATGCTGAGGACCTGAATAGCACCACCAGCCGTCGTGGCCTGTTGATACTCACAGAACACACACACGTTTTCAAGTGCACATAAAAATTCACCGGTATAGACCATCTTTGAGGCCGTAAAGCAAATCTTAACAAATTAAAAAAAATAGAAATCATGTGATATATGGTTTTTGACCATTACAGAATTAAATAGAAAATCAGTAACAGAAAGATTTAGGGAAAATTCTAAAATATTTGGAAACTTAACACATTTATAAATGACAAATATGTTAAAGAGGACATTTAATAGAAGTTTAAAAATATTTAAAAATAGAATGAAAGTACAACATGTAAAAAGTTATGGGATGCAGCTGAACCAGTACTTAGAGGAACGCCTCTTCCTATAACATTGCGTGCTCGTGTTAGAAAAGAAGAAAGGCACCAAATTGGTTATCTAAGTTTCTGCATGAAGAAGTTAGAAAAAGAGAGCAAAATAACCCCAAAGCAAGAAGGAAGAAAATCATAAATACAAGAACAGAAAGCAATAAAATTGAAACAGATAAACAATAGGGAACGCGTCCTGAAACCCGAAGCCGGCTCTCTGGGGGAAACAACAACGACAACCACAGAGTGGAATTACTAAGCCTCTAGGCCAGGTGACCAAGGAAAATAAAAAGAAAAGATATAAATTACAAGTTTGAAAATTTTATGTATGTGCAAAATTATACCAAATGACAAGGTTAAAAATATATATAGGACTATTCTCTAACCATAAAAGGTGACTGTATTATGCACGTAGTAAATGCTTCCTGAACTAAATTAAACTGGATGTCCTGTTAGCATGAAGCAGAGATTAAGGTCAGGTTCTAAATGGTTTGGTATTTGTCAACTTTGCTGCCTCAAAGGTTAAGTACTATTTGTGAACTGAGGTTTTGGCGTACACTTTAATTTGTAAAAGTCAATGTTTAGATTATTTAAAATGATAACTTAAAAAACATTTCACCAAATATTATAATTATACATTTGAATTTTGATTTTGACCTTTTTACCAATAAAACTGGTAATGAGTTAATGCAGGGAATCTGAAAAATTAGTTGGGAGTCCACTTTAAGAAATGAGTTCTGGTATATTGTTGGGAGCTTATTGCATTTGGTAAGCTTTGCCAAATATATCTTTGACTGGGGTTGGATAGGCGTCTATCTTGCATGAATATCTAAGGAAAGTTAAATTCCAATCCTACTTTATTACCTGAAATTTAAATAGCTATGATGTAGTAAATACCACACTTTTACAGTATCTTTATACATTCTAATTGTTTACATGATCATCATAGTTATGCCTGTATTCATTATTAGTTTACCATCAAAGAAAAATTATTATTTGTAAGGACTCCTGTTCCCAGTGTCTACACGGTCCTCCTGCACAGAACAGGTGCAGGCAAATACAGACCCCTGGTCCTGCTTAGTGTTTTCTGCATTGAGTTTTACTGAGAGAAGCACATGTTGTTTTAACCTTTTCCTACTGTGCCCAGCCATGAAGAATTCTTTGAAGCTGGTCTGAACGTGTTTTGTTCTTCCCCTGTGGGGTCCCTTTCACCCAGAACTTCTGATCTCCTATCCCTTTGGGGTTGCTTTGTATGCATTTTTCCCGTTCTCTATGCACTCACAGGCTTTATCATTTTACTTTTGACTTTGGCTTTGTTCCTTGAAACTTTTTGCTTTCATTTGACAAGCCCTCCAGGGGTAAGGGCAAAAAAATCTAGGAAAGTAGTTATTGAAAATAGATGTTGAATTCCCAGTATTGCTCTGCTAGATTAATTAGTGCTAAGATTTTGGGTGATGACCAAAGCCCCTGTGTTTTGAAAAGAAATTACCCGAGCTATATATAATACTGTTTTGCCCTGAAAACATTTGTTTCTACAATGGTAAGTGGAATTTTCCATACAGGGCTTTATGCTTCTTCGTCGAAGTTTGTGAGTTAGATTCACTTGTCTTTAGTTAGCTCTAATGCATCCTCTAGCTAGACAAACAGAAGTTTTTTGAACCAACGATAGCACTGGATTGATGGGGATCTAAAGGGCCATGTCGATTCAGCCTTAATGTGTTTCACTCAATTGTTTTTACTAATGCCAGCTCTGCTGGGGGCGGGCGGAGTGCTTGGCAGGCTGAAGACGGAGGCGAAGGAGGTTGTGTAGGAAGATGAAAGACGTCGTGAAATGCCGTTCCAACACTTTTTAGAATATCGCCTGAGACCCTAGATAAGTGACTTCCAGTATGTTTTATATTGCAGCCCACACTCAGCAATGAGAACACACACACATTCACAGGCAGATATATGAAACACAGTTTCACAAAACGGTATCTTTCCCTATGCCTGACCAAAGCTGATGTTTTCTCTTCTCTGTTCTTTGAGATGCTGGTTGCAAATGATTAAATGGATTTCATGACCCATTAATATGTGGCAATTATGCAGTTCGTACGAACTGCTGCACAGGTCGGGACTATGTATGCATTCCTGTGCGTAAATTCTCACATTTCATTGTTTTTTTCTAATACATTTCTTTAGTGTCTTTTTTTCTCATCTCCAGCAGTGGCCAGTACTGTTTGTCAAATGAATCATCACTTCTCATGACTCAGTTAAAGGCTTGGGGATGTAAATAAAGGGAAAATTGAAACTCTGAAAGCCCAGGGCTTAAGTGTCAGGAAAGTAAACTCACAGACTAGACCTGTTGGGGACAAATGGGGGATTATGTGACAGTGAGGAGGAAGGGATGAAAAAACTGTTAATCAAAGTCAGAATCTGGAAGTTTAATATAAGCAAAGACTGCATTATGTTCAGTAAAGTGCATGAGTGTACAGAAAATAAATATTTAGACTTCATCTACTATAAGTACATTGTACAGAAGGAGCTATTGGCAGACCTTCCATCAGTGAGAGAGTAATGAACTCTAAGAATTTAATTGAATTCACCCTGGGACAACAGTAGATGCTATTAAAGGTCAATGTCACTCCTGAGGAATAGCCTCACCCCCACCCCAATCAAAAAAGCCAGGCAACTCTCTTTTACATGATAGAGGGACTGTTGACTCTGGAGAGGCCTCAGTACCTTGCCTTCTGGAACAAGAGCTTTCTTTTACTCTTGGAAAAAACACCTAAACCAAGTGGTTATCCACTATGGGTGGCACATAGAATCACAGGTGAGTTTTTCCAAAATGCTAATCCAGACGAGTCACCGGAAGGAGTGCACCTTAAAGAGAAAGAGACAAAATGCTGGCAGAGCAGTGGTGAAAACCAGTGACAAAGTGGAAATCCGGACTGAGGACCCACAATACTGACTGTTGGACTTGACCCTTGTCCTCAGGTCACACTGCCCAGCTGTTCTGAGAAACTTGGGAGGCAGAGGGTGTGAGGACTTCCTGGCCACAGCCCTGGGGAGCCTCATAGTCGAAGTGTGTTCCGTACACCAACGACGGCGGCCCCGAATGTTGCCGAGGGAGGAGTGAGAGGGCTACGTTCTCTAAGAAGTGCTTCAGAACAGAAAGACTCAGGAGAGGAGGGCAGACAGGGCCTTTTACTCATCCCTGCATAACTGAGGGTAAGGGGGAATAATCCATATTTGACTTTCTCAGATAAAACTCAGTATACACGCGACTGATAACTAAATGTCTAGGTCACATGAAATGAAAAGTCAAGGGTTGTTGGCTTCCTGTAGTACAGTGTAGGCTTCATAAGGTCAGGGGATTTTGTCTATTCACTGCTATATCGGCAATACCCATGTCATCTTAATATCTTCATTCCCTTCACAAACATACAGATGCCCTCTCACATACATGCACACAGGCAAACCACATACCAGAGTGGATAGGAGAGGCTATGTTTCAGGAACAAACAGCACCCGCTGCCTTCTCCTTCACACACAAGTTCAATGTAATTCAGCGGAGGAGCTCTGCTCACGGTTAGTTACCCAGAGACCCAGGCCGATGGGAGCTGGATGTCAACGGGCTTCCCAGGCACCATGGCAGAGGAAAACCAGCTTTTAAAGCCTTCACCTGAAAATGGCATAACACTTGTACTTACATTTCTTTGGACAAAGCAAGTCACATGGTCACACCAAACCTCAGAGAGGGCAGGGAAAGGAAACCATACCACATATCCAGAAGGAGTAGAAGGAGAAATATTTGGTGAACCACACTAATGACTCTTAGTACTAAACAGAACGTATGACTCAGGTTCTACAGAAACACAGATGGGAGAATAATTTTCTTACTTAACATAAACAAATACAACCTTCAAAACACTCTCAAATGTGGACCTGTTTAAAAAAACTGGAATTGTCTTTTTATATCTCAATATCAGGAATAGGTTATATGTTTTTCTGTTCTTTTTCTAATTTTATTCCTACCAGCATGGAATGTTTCTCTTCTTCATTTCTTCAGGCATTTGATGGACTCTTGTGATATGATCATAGGAATGTGGGCTAGATCTTATGATGTTGGGTAGATTCATGGCTGATGAATGATTTGAAGTTGTTTGTATTATCTCTAGTGATGTGCTAAAGTTTTGTCTCTTCTTTCACAATTTTTATCATGGACCTGGATGAAGGCATCCATATATACATATATGCCACTTTTTTCAGATGACATGAAATTGGGAGGGCTAAGTTTTATGTTGCCTGAAAAAAATCAGAATACAGAAGAATATTATACAAGAAAGACTGGAAAAACCACAGGATGAACTTAACAATAGGCAAATGAAATTCTTACTTCCAGGGAGAAAAAATGACAATTACATAAATATTTTATATATTTGCATATCACTTCATTCCAATACAGATGTATGGTAACCTTTAAGATATATGGAATAAAGTAAGGTGACAAATTAAAAGTAGATGAGACAGAATAAAAAAAAAAAGTTGAGGCAAAGAAAGAGCCAAGAAAGGAAGTAAAAGTTACCTATCATGATGATACATGTAGGATGGGAAAGTGCATGAAAATAAGATCGATAGAGTGTTCAGGATGGTTGTGGACAAAACAGAGTCCAGCATGGCCCAGGATGGCCAGGCCAGGGACGGCAGGAAGGGTCAGTGTAAGATTCAGTTCTGATGAGTGGATTCTTGCAGCAGTATGATGAGAGGGGCTCTGAGCCTGGGTCTAGCAGAAACTGATTTGGTTAAATAGCAGCTTTTAGTGGAGATTGGAAGGGGTGTCATTTGTGCTGGATATGTGACAATTCCTGGCCAAATTCCTCCAGTTGGCACTGTCAGGAAAGCAGCTGTCAAACCAGAATGGTCAAGAGTGAGGAACTTAGCTATTAGGGTTTAGTGAAGTGGCAGGTATAGCAGCTGGCTCCTTCAATACCCATGCCAACCCTCTCCTACTGCATGGAACCCATTCTGGGCCCCCATTTACAGGACCTGCAGCCTACCTCATAGGTCTAGAGGGAGTTTTGTGGATACTAGAAAGAATTTGGAAGGGTTGGCTTAGAAAGGCAGATACTATCATGCAAATCTTCTACTTTGGAATTTCCTGCACTGTCAGAGAATCCTTGTTATGTTGCCTTCCGCTCCCATTCTCCATCCTGGAGTCTCTAGTCCCCCATCCGTGCTACCACAGTATCGTTCAAGACAGAGTGGAGGAGGGTCTCCTCTGAAAATTGCTAAGTCCAAGCTGTCCCCTTTCTACTGCCAACTGTCACCCAGGTGTTTGAAAGAGGGAGATATTTCCTGAACTGTGAGTTCTGAGGTTACTTTAACCAAGTTCTGGGAAGGTGGTTTTCTCCCCAAATGTGGAACTTGGGGAGAGATTTAAATGGAGCTAATAGCATGGGATGAAGGTATACCAATTAGCTTTTGCTATATAAGATGTCACCAACATCTGGTGTCTTAAAACAAACATTTCTTATATCATGATTCTGTGGGCTGGATTCCCATTGCTTCTGGTCTTGCAATGCTCAGCTGATCTTGGCAGTCAGCTGGTAACTCAACTGTGGCTAAGGGTCTAGGATGGACTCCCTCATGTGTCTGGTTGTGGGATTGATCTCATTTGTGTGAGGCTTGGCCATGCAAGTTTGCCAAGAGCAGCAGGAGAGGGTCTTTGTGACTTGGGCCAAAGCAAGTCACAGTGGCTAACCCCAAATTCAGAATGAAAATATAGATTTCACCACTCGATTCCTGGGGTAAGTATTGACTCCATCACTCCCACAGAGGAGGAGCTACAAAGTCACATAGCAAAATGACATTTGTATAGAAATCAGAGGGGGTGACTTTGTGTCCATTTTTGCAATCTGCCACAGAATGGAACATCTGCTTATCAACATTGAGTAGCCAAATCAATCCTTGGGATTGTCCAAGTATTTTAAAATTGGAACTGGAATCCCACTTGAAACACTTTCAAAGATGTTTAGGTCCCTTATGGAAACTTTATTTCTGGAAAGAAGATTGCCTAATGGCAGTCATATTGGAAATTAGGTTCTGAGCATTTAACTTACAAAAGACCTTTAAAAATACAATCCATTTGCAATTTGGGATCTGCCTGTCTTGCTGGCTGAAATGAGCTTGCAGAAATGAGCTAGTGCTTTTTATTTTTAAAAAAATCATCCTCTACTCTGACAGTAAGCGTTCCTTTCAGAGGTGGATACAAATGATAACCTCCTGATTTGAGTTTGAAGTTTGCACTATTTCATTTTTGGCTGGTTATAGTCAGAACTGCTATTTTCATTGTAGAGCCAAATGATTATTTATACTTTCCTTGGATCATTCTTTATATACCATTAGCAATGACATGCAAAGCACGAGGGACTGAATATTTACATCCAAAATTGTGAAGAGAATATTCTCCCTTTGGCAGATACAATTGCTCAGGGCTGTAAGTCCCAGTAGTAAAGAACCATATGTCATTTCTGGATTCTAAGTTGCCACAGCAATGGCTTTTGAGTGGCTGAAGTTCTAAATCCCTTGGTTCTTACTCCGTGTCTGAGTGTAGCTGGGGGTTAGTTAGGTACTGCCTGTTAAAGAATCCTGAAAGATGGTGAAGAAATGTTGTTTTGTTTTTCCCTAATGACTAACTCCTCAGAGTTGTTCTTATAAATGGAGTAGTGTTATAACCCACAGCAATAACCCACAGCGTGGCTGGACTCAGGGTTCAATGCAAAAAGTATTTCTTAGACATTTAGGGGTGTTCTTGGTTTGAGGTTATCCTGGTGATCTGTGGAGCAAAAGGCATGTTCCTCGGTCTCAATCAGTTTATATACTACAGAGTATAAGAGAGGAGCATATATATGGTACATAACTGTAACTGCAGACAGAATGTGCTGAGTCCCAAGAAGAATAAAAAGAAGGGGATATGAAGTTCAAGGGGCAAAAGGGAAAAATATTTTTCAGCTTATATTCATAATACTTATCACATGGCACTTAATCTCTCATTTTCTTGTCCTACTGAAGACAGAGCTGAGGGGCTCTGAGTTTCATCATCTCCAGTGCCTCCCACCCAGTAGGACGTGTGTTGATGAATGCTTGAAAATGAATAAATGAACGAATGGATTGACTCACTTGACAGGAGGAAGACAATTTTTGTGGATGTGGTAGAATTTGCATGTGTTTAGAAGGATTGACAGACACCAATGGATTTTGGGGAGAAAGTATTTGCAATGGAGGACACAGACTGAGCAAAAATTTGGATCTTGGAAAGTACAAGACACTTAGGAGAAAAAATCATATAGTTTGACTGTAATGTGGAGGACACGCTGGGTCCTGAATAATTTGGATTCCGTAGTTTCTAAGGTAAAGCTGAGCTGTGCATCAAGCCGTGGGAGGTGCCTCTATGCTCCTCCCTTTCTTAAGGGATAAACTTCAACCCATCCATTCTATGCTGGATTTCAACTTCAGATTTAGGCAGAGTAAGGCAGAGCAGTGACAGGATGAAGAGCCAGCAGTGATGTTAATGGTACCTGAGTACTCAGACAGTGATCACCATCATTATAATAATACTAATGACAACAATGATTTCAAACTCATGAGCTCACACTAGTTGTCAGGCCCCGTGCTGACTACTTAATATGACCATATTGTTTTATTCTTCCAACAGCCCTAACTGTTGTATTGACAAAGAAGGCAACACATTTTACATGGAGATAAATGGATATATAAAGTAGTCACATTAAAAAAAAAAGCCTAATTCTGTCTTTCCTTTATGGCCCCTAATAACTTAAATATATTAATCTCCCTTATTAAATTCATATTGATTTCATATGCTACTTCTTATGGTAGATGAGAGGCAGATCAGCATAGTGATAGAGAACTTGGGCTCAGTCCATAGTTATACCACCTACCTTAAAATTCTAGCTCTGGCACTTTTTGTTTCTGTGACTGGGCAAGAAATTGTCCTCTCTGTGCCTTAGTTTCCTAAAATATAAAACATGAATGATAACATTTATTATTTGGAAAAGGCTTAAGGAGCACTTTATAATTATAACTGTGGCAATCTTTATTTTACAAATGGGAAACCAAGGCATGGAAGGGTTAAGAAACTTTCTCAACATCACACGGTTAGCAAGCAGTGGGACCCAGCAACCTGACAGGCTCCCAGCAGTGCGCCATGCAGGAGCCAACTCTCTCATTGGCCTTTCCCACCCTGGTTGCACTTTCACGGTTGCATCCTTGGCATAGTCTCATCAGACTGACCCAGGCAAGCTTAAGCAAACTTTCCACTTCTTTTTTGTTGGAAGAGTATTAAAGCTGACTGCTACTACCTGAAAGGTCACCAACTTCTGTTCAGCAGAGTTCTGCTGATTACCTTCTCTGTACAAGGTACAGAAGTCAGGGATTCAGAGAGGTACATGGCAGCACTCCTTAGCTCATAGAGCTTACAACCAGTTAGAAATAGACAGATGATATGTATTCATGAGAAAATTCCAGCATAAGGCATGTTTTACTACTCTTTGCCACTTACCATTGTCAAAGAGGAAGCCATCCCTATTTCATGGTAGGCTGAGGTGATTGGGAATAGAGACTTTCTGAGGATAGGAGATAGGAGTTATCTTAAGCCCTGGAAGATTCAGCCAAGAAGAGAGAATTATGTCCCTGGGCACAGGTAGATGCAAGAGGGTAGTAGGTATGTGTGTTACATAGTGTTACATAAGAATATATTGAAGAGAACTGAAGGACGAGTGAGTAGATGGGCAGATTGAGACAAGGAATGAAACCAGGAGAACAGAGGCTAGGCTTAGGACAGATCATGTAATCTTGAAATGAGCCATAAAATTGAGACTGATTTGGGGTCCAAAATGATCTCCACTGCTCCATCCGGCACTTCAGAGCACAGGTACTCTTAACATTTCAACCTTGCTTTTTCCCCAAATGAATATAATTTTTATATAGGTTAACTGAACCAGGAACTCCATAATGTTTGGGGGCAAATGTATCCCTGTTTTTTATCTCCCTAATGTACATTACCAAGGTTGCAAGTTCAATTCCTGGTCAGGGCACATACCTAGGTTGTAGGTTCGATCCCCAGTCAGTGCATGGGTGAGAGGCAACTGATTGATGTTTTCTCTCATATCGATGTTTTTTTCTCTCTCTCTTTTTCCCTCTCTCTCTCCTTCCCCCTGTCCCTTCCTCCCTCCCTCCCTCCCTCCCTCCCACCATTCCTCCCTTCTTCTCTCTCTAAAATTAACAAACATATCCTCAGGTGAGCATTAAGAAAGAAATAAACAAAGGAAGGAAGGAAGAAAGGAAAGATACCAAGGTAATGTACATTTACTTTATATTCTATCAATATAAAATAAAAAGTTTCTTTCATAGGTGCACCTGGGCCAGTGATCTTTTAAAGAAGAAGAATAAAAGAACTCTAATTATCCTCTAATTATTATCCCACTAGTTTGATCTGGGCTTTGGTGTAGATGGTTTTTCTTGGGGTCATTTATTGATTTCCTCTTTGAAAGCTTTTTATTCCCGTATATCATTATTTTGCACACATCTTACTAAATCTGTGTACTTCATTGCTATTATAAATTTTACCTTCTTCCCACATATGGTTCAAGCCATTTTTTGAATTAAAACCTATGAGTAAGTAATAAATGATCACATTATTGATCTCTTTCAGATATCTTTGCTGGATATGAAACTTCTGTTTCCTAAACTTTATCATATTTGTAGACCCAAAAATTAGCTCTAGCTTTACTGAGGTTGCATTAATTTTTTTTTTTTTGCCATGACATTCCCCAGTCTGCTTTTTCAAAATGCCTTTCCTATAATTTAATTAAAAGGGACAAAAGTAGAATGGAGGGAAGACATTGCAAAACAGCCACTGGGGAGGGTAAGAAAAATGCCCTTTACACAGTGACTTCAAAAGATTAACTTTTTCAAGTGCAACAATACTTATAGAAGTATTTTTGTTTTTGCTGCTTAAAAAATAGGATAAGATTTCTATTTGAAATGATTCTTGAAGTTATAAAATAAGTATATGTGTCCTTATCATTAAGTCAGCTTAAAACTTTATCACACTGGGTAAATCTGGTTAGCAAATGAGCTTGTGAAGCCCCTTTTTTCTGAATTCTACCAAATATAATTGGACCAGAGGACATAGCAACTGATTTGCTTGTACAGCTGAAATAATGTCAGTAGGAGCCTCAATGCCTGGTTATCATGTCTTTACATCCAGAGGACTTGTAAAGAGGCTTGTAAGTAAAAATGTCCCAGTTCTTTCCTTCCTTCCTTCCTTCCTCCCTTCCTTCCTTCCTTCCTTCCTTCCTTCCTTCCTTCCTTCCTTCCTTCCTTCCTTCCTTCCTTCCTTCCTTCCTTCCTTTATTTCTTTCTTAATGCTCACCTGAAGATATGTTTGTTAATTTTAGAGAGAGAAGAAGGGAGGAATGGTGGGAGGGAGGGAGGGAGGGAGGAAGGGACAGGGGGAAGGAGAGAGAGAGGGAAAGAGAGAGAGAGAAAAACATCGATATGAGAGACAAACATCAATCAGTTGCCTCTCACCCATGCACTGACTGGGGATCGAACCTACAACCTAGGTATGTGCCCTGACCAGGAATTGAACTTGCAACCTTTGGTAAATGGATGATACTCCAGCCAACTGAGCCACCTGGCCAGGGCACCCACGTTATTTTCACATCAGTAGCTTTAATTTAGGGATGACAATAGAGAGAAAGAGGAACTAACATGAATTAAGGACCACTAATAAACCAGACATTTTTATATTCAATGATCTATGTACCCCTTACAAAGTCATGCTATCATTCCTCTTTTGAGATGAAGTCTGAAGCTCCTCGAGGTTACATCACCTACCCAGGGTCACACAACTAGTAAATGGCAGATTGGAGGCTGACCTTAAGTACGTCTGACTGTGAGGACTATCATTTTTCCATTGGAACCTGTTGCCTCTGCCTGAATTGAAAGGATTTCTTTCTTTTTTTTTTGTAAGAAAGAAGTATATAATGCAGAAATGGGTTGGTCAATCTGCAAACAGCCTTGAGAAGAGCTCAGGTCCAGAATCTCTTATTTCTCTCCTCCTGGCATGGCTACCTCTAGGCCTGTCCTTATCCCCCTCCTAAGCCCGGGTCTCTGGGGAGGATTAACATGACAGTGAATAGCTAAGGCAAGTTCTGGAGGCAAGAAATGCCTATGAGAAAGTCTCTGATTCCAAGGTGACAAACAGTAGTCTGTCTTTGAGGGCACTGAGCCTTGAAAAGCTAGTTTGCACAGTAAGAGCTAACAAAACATGTTCCCGGGCACAACAACAGCAGCGTTAAGGTGCCGCTGCAAAACTGGTCGTCTGTATAGCCCTCTGTGGGGGTAAGAAGACACGCCTGACTGATGAGAAAGTATTGAATAGTAGTACAGGCAAGGCAATGAAGTGAACCCAGAGAAAACTGGGGCTCTGTGCATAACTGCTCAGTCTCTCAAGCCCAGGAGAGTATGTTGCCATGAGAGGCAGAGTAGGCAATGGTTAGCAATGCAAGTCCCTGGTTTGAATTACAGCTCTGCCATTTACATCATTGTGAGTGAAGAGAAGTAAGGGTCTCAGTTGTTCTATCTGTAAAACGAGAGCAATGAGTCATCTAGCTTCACAGAACTGTATACTGTCTGAAGCACTTGGACCAAGGCCTGTGACATAGAAAGTGCTCACATGGATCGGTGCTCAAACATGCCTTTGGGGGAGGGCTGGGATGGGGGGAAAAGGCAGAAAACTGTATGTGAACAACAATTAAAATGAAAAAAAAATTAAAAAAACAAAACATGCCTTTGAATTTCCTTCTCAAGCAGTTAGTAAATGAAATTCTAGAAGATATAATATCTCATTATGACTCTATACATGACAAATATTAGGAAGGACCACTTACCAAAAGTGCATTTCTAAACCCCATAACAATTATCTTATTTGTCCTTCATGATTTTGATGAGTTCCTCAATGGTCAAGATAAAGTGGAAGTTGGAATTCTGTACAGGATGGAGCAGAAGTATGTTTACAGTTGTGAGTATGCAAAACACAGTTTATTCTTATTATTTATTAATTATTGTATCATTTTTCATATGAACAACTGTAAACCCACTGCCCCACCCTGGAGTAGTTTGCAGCCCCCACCACCATGTATGGTCCACCATCTGTGGCTTACCAAAATATTGGTAAATTGCTGATTCACCCCTGATCTTCAGACAGCCCTTTAAACGTTAGTGTTTTAAAGTGCAGTCAGTGAATACAAATACAATTCAGAGTATGTCTCTGCCCCCTCACTTTCTCTGTCTCTTTCTTCCAGCTATAAATTGTTACCTATTCACTGGATAAACATCTGAATTCCCTGGTGCTCAGCAGCCCTTTAGTTTCACTAAAAAGTTGTCTCATCCAGCTCTGAATCTGAAGTCTGGTTTCTGAATGACTAGCAAGATTTATTTTCCCTGGTGGGTAGAGCTGATATATTTTATCAAGGCACAACCCCACACAACAAAGGAATAAATGCACGGGGTAGAATAATCTGCATAAAGGGAGTGTACCCCACCAATAACCCCTATTTATTTTGTTATATGAGTATGACCCTTTTCACTTCAGCTGACACTGGACTGCACTGTTTCACAAGTAGCCAATCTACTCTGAGATCAATGTCATAATTTCACACCCAGGAGCTTTGACCCCAACCAGACTCATGGGGATGAGGAGGCCCCCATTACTGGTACTGAGTCACCTGGCACAGTCCAGTCAACTGTTCGAGTGAGCTTCCTGCTTGCTTCTTGGTGTTTAGCTTAGAGTTGACAAGTAGGGTGTTTTAAGGAAAATATAAATAAAGGTGGGTTTAAAATTAAATCTTGGCTCTGCCAATTTCTTGCTGTGACAATGCAAGCAAAAGCTTTAACACACCTAAGCTTCAGTTTATGAATCTGTAAAATGAAAATAAACCATTGACCTCATGGCATTTTGTGAGGATTAATAGAGACAATACATGTCATGTCCAGCATAATACTTGGCACAAAGTAGGTGCCTAGTCAAATGTTTTCTACTTTGTTTTTCTTCTTTCCTTCTTCTTTCCCCCTTCCCTTCCTTCTTTCCTTTCTACCCTTCCTTCTTTTTCTTCCTCACACACGATCTTCAGTTTACCTGGGGCCTCTTGTGTGTCTAAGTTAACGACTTCTGTTGGTAATTGCCACTTTCAGGGCCTGAGTTTCGGCTTCTGAAGCCTGGACGTGGACCTAAGCTGTCCCATCAGCCTTCAGCCTTCCTTTCTACCCGTGGGACACTGCCGAGCAGAGATCATGTCATTAGCCCCAGGTTCTTAGGTCTCATCTTTCTCCAAAACATAGAGATCAATTTAGGTTAGGGGAGAGTAATGGGGTAAAAATGCGGACAACTATAATTGAACGACAATAAAAAAATTAGTTTATCCTGAGACTACTTTTGTCATCTTTTGGGTAACATTGCCAGTAAGCAGAAAAGTTAGGCCTGTACAGTAGAAGCCCAATAAATACTTGCTAAATTGGGTGTACGATGGCTAAGTTCTAGGAGCTCATGGAGTGTGAGATACAGATTATGAACATCAGGTATTTCGGGAGCCACATTAATCAAATATATCAACAAGCCTGGCTTCTGGAAAGACAGCCAGGTGTTGGGTTTAGAGCTTGGGCTGTAGAATCATATTGGCTCTTCTCTCTGTCTTGTAACAAACTTCTTAATCACTCTAAGCCTAAACTTTCCCATCTGTTAATGGGTGAAAGTAAGGTGGTTTTGGAGTAAATGAGAAATGGCCTCTGAGGCACTTAGTTCAGAATTGGTCATGCAGTGGGGGGACAAAACAATGGCTAGTTCTGAGACGATCTGGAAAACTCCTATTGTAGGCGGAATTGTGCCAACCACCCACAATTCTTGTACTGAAGTCCTAACTCCTTGTACCTCAGAATGTGACTGCATTACAGTATAGTGGTTAAAGAGGTAATTATGTTAAAACAAGGTCAGTAGGGTGAGCCCTAGTCCAATATGGCTGGTGTCAATAAGAAGACATTAGGACACAAATGTGTACAAAGGAGAGACTATGTGAGGACACAGGGAAAAGACAGCTATCTGCAAGCCAAAGAGAGAGGTCTCAGAAGACATCAACCCTGCCAAAATCTTCATCTTAGACACCTAGCCTCCAGAATTGTGAGCAAGTGAATTTCTTTGCTTAAGACACTTAGTTTGGGTACTTTGTTACGGCTGTCCTAGCATTGCCCCATGCCAGACTGTTTCCCACTCAACCTGGGATCTTGAGGAGAACCCTGCACTCAGCCTGGGCTCTGTCAGTGGGAGTCTGACTGAATTTAACAAACCAAAAGTGTTGTTTTGGGCCCCTTGTCAGCATCTTTAAACATCTTTGACTATTTTCTCAGTGATTTTGCCATCTTCCTTGTGGGAGTCTTCTGGTTTGCTGGAAATCGGGACCTTGTTATTCCACCTGTCTTCTTGGATTCTGTCCTACTGCCTTGCTGACTGAGGTTTGTCACGAGATCCCTGATTACTTTGCAGGCTTTGATGGCCTCAATGCTTCTATGGTTGAGGAGTGTGACCAGTGTGCAGTTCTAATGTTTATCTTGCATGGTGGGTATAGTTAGTAAAACTGCGTCCATGCTACCCATGGGCTCAGAAGGAAATTGAGGCCCACTTGGGGTTGGTTCCTGAAAAGTGGCACATTAGGCATTTGGTTCATTTCTCTTTAACTCCAAGATCTTCCCATTCTTACACAGAGCCTTCCTGGATCTGACCCTTGACTTTTCCTATGACCACTAGAACTTACCAGATCATTCTAATAGATGGCTCTGCATCCCCAGAGATTAGTTTCTTGCTTTGAGATCATGACCCAACATATGCCCCTGCATGGTCCCATATTGATCAGTTATTGTCTAAGGCAGGGGTGTCAAACTCATTTTCACTGGGGGCCACATCAGCATCGTAGTTGCCTTCAAAGGGCTGAATGTAATTTTAGGACTGTAAAAATGTAACCATTTCTTAACAGTTAAGCAAGAGCTCGGCACTGCCTCTGGGCAGAAACAAGGTGACAGGCTGGATAAAACAAGGTAGAGGGCTGGATTTGGCTTGCTGGCCTGTGTTTGGTTTAAGGAATCTCTGTGCTATTGAGGCCTATACCCCAGTGTATGGATAAAGGGCAGCATAAGCTGACAAGCTCTGTCAGGGAGTTAAAAGAAGATCATATTGCTATTCCCTGGACACTGTGAGCTTCTTAAACCTGCCTCTTCTATGTAGTCAGATTACCAGGATACATGCTGAAGTTTTATAAGTGGAAGAGAGGAATTTATGTCATGAGGTCTAAGAATTCCTAGGTGGTCTTGATGACTATGCCATGTGTCTTGTATAAGCTTGGATTTCCTTATAGATGAAGCATACTCAGTGTTATGCATGAAAGTGACTCGTAAGAGTAAGGCAAGAAGTCAGGACTTGGACATTTGAAATAAATCTAGAGGTGTAAGAGCATAATAGAGCCAGGAAAATATAGAGGAGTCAGTAGGCAAGTCAGAATGGGCAACCACTTGGGCAGCCCAACACAGGAGCGACTGTACTGAAAAGTAGTGTGTGGCCTGCACACATTGTTTTATTGACTTGCTGGAAAGTCATTAATTGTTTCTTGCCTCAGTTTTCCTTTTAAAAAAATAATAGTTTGGACCAGTCAATCTCTAAATTCTGTTCTGTTTCTGTTTTTCCAGAATGCTAACCCGCTTTGAGTACCAGTGTCAGAACATGGTGGCAGTTCAGCTCACAGGTACAGGGTATTGGCAACATTAGGGATTTGTCATATGAAATCAGCTTCTTTTCTAGAAGAAAAATTCTCTTTTGTATCATTTCTAGTAATGCTAGAGCAGGTCAAGGCCCAGGTGTAAGGGCTGGTTTTGGAGAACACCTTCGGGAGCATAGATGACTCACGGATACTCACTTCACAGCATTCTAGTTAAACTGATGACCTATTGGAACTCACAATAGGGGGTCTTCAGTGCCTTTGAAGCTTTGGCACTGGATTTAACTTTGTCAAACCATGAATCAAGGCTTTAGGATAATTTTACTGCAGATTATGGTTATGTGTGGAACTTTCGGCCGCAGAATGACACAGTGGGGACTGACTATATGAGGAATTTTTTTCTGAACTAATAAGATAAAGTGTGATCATATAATAAACAACGAGCCATTGGTGTAGGACAGGCCAGTGAGAACCTCCCAGATAATTCTATGTGCGTTTGCTGGGGAGAGTCTTCTTCCTTAATCAGCTTCCTAAATCCTCTCAGTGGCTCCAAAATCTAAGATATAATGTTGGGCAAGACAAAAGCAGGGTGCCACTCAAACCCTCAGCATGGTCTTCCCAGCAGTTTCTAATTTCAACTGTGTATTGAAACAGATGGAGTTATACCGTCTCTCTCAGGACCAGCTACATAATTTGCCAGGCCCGAAGCAAACTGAAAATGTAGGGCCTCTGGTTCAAAAGTGAACCAGAGATGGTGTTAATTCAGGTCCTCTCTGAGTAGGGCCTCTGTGTAGCATTACAGGTTATGTGTCCATAAACAGGCCCTCATCCTTTCTCCCAATATTCTCCTCTGCCTTCTTGCAGACAAAGCCTGTTCACTTGGGGTGCTGGTTTTAGTCTGTGAGCTATTGGACAAATCTACCCAAGTGACTTGCAAACGCCATTCTTTCCCTTTTGTCATCTTGTTATGAGCTACAGGTGATTTTATTGAGGTGGGGAAAATGCCTCAGAATAAATTTGGTGATGCTGTCTAGCTCACATATGCTGTTGAGAGGCATCCTCAGGATTTCAAGATCCTCCTAGATATTTTGACTCTAAACCAGAGGTTCTTAATGAGGCATGAAAATCAAGATTACTTGAGATGCTTTTTCAATATATATGACTTAGGGATTCTAAATCTGTAAATCAGTTTACATATACTGTTGAAAATTCTTCTCAAGCAAAATATTGGTAAAGAACCACTTGAAAACAATTCCATTTATTTGTTATTTTATCTACCTTATATCTTATTATTATTTTATTTTTGAGACATATATGCATGTATATGTGTATATGCACCAGCCGCTCCCACCCCACTCCTTGAAGCTAGAAGCTATTTAAACTGACATTTGTTTCAGAATGTTTTAAATTGCAGTTTGGCTTGCAAATTTTTTTGTGGTGATGATTATCTATTTTGACTTGGAGTGAATTTATTTGTGACTGGATCTAGTGGAGGCCACAAACTAATTATTGCAATCAACCAAGAAAAATAAAGGGAATGAGGAAATGCCACGAGTATTGACAATATTTATTGTAGCATATGGCTAATGTATAAAGAGGTAATAGAATGATGTTTCTCAGGGGATCATTCAAAAGCAAAATTACTTAAATTAACTTTTCAGGCAAACCGAATTATGCATTATAGCCCCTCCTGTAATGCTATACAAAGTCAATGTTTATGAAGAGTAGCATTGGTTGCTATAAATCAAGCCTTTCATAAGAACTGTTGTATCTGCAGGGATTTTCTTTCCCTTTGTATTTTTGGCTTTTAGATGAATGAATAATTTTCTCAGCAAATTATTAATTACTCCTGCTTGCCTATAGACTTGAGTTCACTGTAGTTATGTAGGAGTCAATGGTATTCAAACTGCAGCATTTGATGAAGTAATTGGCTGCTTCTGGGGCCTCTTTCAGCTGCCCTGGGCGTGCTTCACATGTAAACGACTGCCAAATGGATTCTTTCGACATTCCAGCCAATTAAAATACATTTAAAGTGCAGCTGGTGGAGAGGCAAGCGGGGCGATTGTGCAGAGAACTTCAGGGCAGAGAGACAAAAACAAACTTTGTGGAACCCAGCTCGGGCAGCCCAGCCAGGCCTTTCGGGGGCAATGGAGAACCTCACGAAAAGCTATCGTTTGCTGCTGTCAAAATCAAAGATGACACTCTGAGCACCACCTTAAAAGACACAAAAGGGGAAAGTGTGTTTGTCAGGGTGTCAGTTTTCTCCCCTTGCCTCTTGAAACTCTGTGTGTTGGCCAGTTGCCCACAGTAGTGCTGCGTACAAATATTGACGGAACACAGCGGTGTTTGTTAAACCCGGCCTGGGGAAGCCAGTGATTAAAACTCTTGAAGGAAGATCTGAAAACCCAGGAATTCTCCTCAATAGATTAGAACATTGACCGAATGAAAGAGAAAGCACTGAGTGGGCTAAAGTGAAACACTCACCGTCCCTGACTGCTATGCCTTTTCGGTAAGGACAGAATTTTCTTTTCTCTTCCTTTTTTTTCTTGAATGTCTGTTGGTGTGAAGGAAAGAGTGCTCAACGTGCTAAGTGCTCTGCTCATGAGCTCTGATGTGCAGAGCGCAGGGTTTGCCTGTGATTTTTCTGCAGGATGTGAGCGGATTGCACTGTGTAAGTAGACACAAGCATTACCCAGCACGTGGAGTCTGCCAGTGCTTTTCCAGAATTCAAAACAATCTGTTTTTAAATGTTTGCCTCTGCTGATCTGTCCTGATGTTTGCTATCTATGTCCAGGGGCCCCAAGATTGATAGCAAATAGACTCAGCCATTGAACCAATAGTAATGATGTACATACATCTTTAATTTTTATTTTCATTTTAAATGTTGTCTGGTTCATTCTGCGACCAGTCCCACACCTATGCATGTAAGAAGTTTTCCTTCCTCCTAGGTTAACATCAACCAAACACAAGGGTTCTGTTTTACTAAAGCACATCCAAAATGTTTGAAAATGCCTTGCTTCTTCTTGACTTTCCTTGGAGAAGCTGCTACTTGGGGAATTTTTTCTGAATCACTCTTTTCTTACACTTTAAAGAGGCAGCTGCAGTAGTACCGTTTCTGGTTCTGCAAGCTCAGTAAATACCCAGCTCTGCGGGTACTACTCAGATGCCTCTCTGAGAAGTTCCCGAGAAAGCTAAGTAAGAAGAGTATGGCTGAGCAGAGACATTGATTCCTAGCCATTGGTTTGTCCATGAAGACGTACAAAGTTTCTGATTGTTTCCTACCTCAGCTTGTCATGGCTTCAGTTTTGTTCATTGCAAACAAAGAATCTTGCACGTTTCATGGTGAAGGATCACATTGCAGTGTCCTGAGCTCAGTTAAATGCACTTTATTAATCTTTAATGCACCAGTAGCTCTGAGGCTATGCCAAGCTGAGACTTTCCAAAACTCCTCAAGCTACCTGCTGCCAAGATAAACAGTGGTGGGCCCAGAAGGGATATTTTAAGGAAACTTGCAACAGCAAAGTTTTACCCATTAAGTTTGTCATGAGTCAATGAAAGAAATCTTAAATAAAAAAGATTTCAGAAGGCACTGCTTCAGCTCTATACCCTGCATGTGAGAGACCTAGTGGTGGGAGTCCATCTCCTTACACACACAGAGGTCTATGCCCTGTGCAGGGGAGAGAATAAGGCTTTCTACTGTAAGGGTGTTGAGTTGTGTTTGTGAAATGGGTGCTGTGTGAATGGAGACATGTGTGAATGTAGAAAGCTTTCCTGCCTGTGGCAGTCTCTGAGCCCAGAGGAAAACAGGGCTACACGTGTGGTGGGCTGCTTGTCCAGTACAACTATTTCAGGCATTCCAAGAGAGCCAGAGATGGGCGATGACCACAGAAGTCCATTTGGAGAGAAATGTAACTTTGCACGGAAGAAAAATGGGGTGGTTTACCTCAGAGCATTGGGCACTGGCGGTGACTTAATGACTCGGAGGGCAATGTAAACCTATGTTTGACCAGATTTCGAAGCATGTAAGGCTGTGACCTCTTGGATTGTTCATCAGGCTGAGTATAAACGGTGTCATCACCATTCCTTGGGAATGCAGATAGTAGACAAAAGGACCGTGCCTCAAACACAAGTCCTGTAAACAGAGGTTTCATCTGTTGGGGTTGCTCATCTGTTGGAGAGCACTGAATTGGAGCGGGGGAGCTCCAAGGTCCTTTCTAATTAGAGTCAATGATGCAAAGACTTTACAAATACATGCAGGCAATGATGAGAGAGGATCAAGAATGAGGTATAGACTCAAATAAGTAGGTAGTTTAATTACTTTTAGAGTCAAGCCACCCTTCTTCCTGTGGCCTAGAATAAGGGTTGACAACCTATGCAGCACAGGCTAAAAATCTTCATGTTTTATAAATAAAGTTTTATTGGAACACATTATTTACAGTCTATACCCATTTCTGTGCTCCCACAGCGGGTTTGAGTAGTTGTAGCAGAGCCCTACTGCCCTGCAAAGCCTAAAGCATCTACTATCTGTCCCTTTACAGAAAAAAATTTGACAAGGAGAACAATACTTCTCAAACTATCTGTGGTGAAAGAGCAATTTTGTTATTTATTTATTTACCTTTTAATTCAATTTTTTTATCCTCACTCAAGGACATTTTTCATTGCTTTTAGAGAAAGAGAGGAAGGGAGAGAGGAAGGGAAAGACAAAAACATCAGTGTGAGAGGGAAGCATTGGTTGGTTGCATCCTGTAAGTGCCTGGACTGAAGACTGAACCCAAAACTTAGATATGTGCCCTGACTAGGAATTGAACCTGCAGCCTTTGGTTATGGGATGACACTCCAACCAACCGAGCCAAACTGGACAGGTCTCGTTTTTGGTTTTTAAAAATTGACCAGTTCATTATAGACTGATAGTTATATTAAATATGATAAAAATGTTGTTTGACTATTGATATATAAAATTTCTACAAAATTTCTAAGCATTTGCTCTTAAATTTTGTACTTATATCACCATGGATCCTTAATAAATAGCAAATTCCCTCTTGTCTGAGGGCCACACTTTGAGCAGCTGTAGCACCTGCTTAGTTTTCTAGCCTCATTTTATGTCATTTGTCCCAAATCTCCAATTATGCTGCTGTTCTTTCTGAGGACTAAGTACAGTAAACTCTTTTCCAAATTTGGGAATGCCACTAATGTTTGCCTGACCTGGAAATCTGTTGCTCTGAATCTTTCCCTGGCCCTCTTTTCCTTTAGGTCTCTGCTTTAATTCACTTTGTCAAAGAGACTTTTTGACCATTCCATCTGAAAAATCTTCCCTCATCTTACATCACTTTTTCTTTATAGCACTTATTACTGTCAATAATTGTCTTGTTTATTTGTCTATCTCCCTATTTATTATTTGTTTCCCTGTAATTTCCCTGTCTGGATTTAGTAATTTGTTTCAGATGGTTTAAGTAGGAAGGGATTCCACACTGGTTTTAGGTGGCATTCGTATGATGTTGAAGAAGTAAGGGAGCAGGCAGAACTGAGAAAGTGATCAGACAACACAACAAATTACTGCTATACCTCTGTCACGCACTGTACAAAGCTAGGAATCAGGAAGCTGCCACTGCCACTGTGAGCTAGCTCCATGATCACACTGCCTCTGCTGCCATGTCCTTCATCAAAATGAGCATTTCTCTTTCATGAAACGCATGAGGCTAGGAACAGGATACTGTGAAGACTACCTATAGGTGATAGTCTCATTTTTGAAACATACATTGTGTTTCCAAATTGAAACATACGTATGTAGCTGCGGTTAGCTCAGACATAAGAGGTAATTGGTTACACCCTAATATTATGATTTACTGAGGGCTTATTATGAGCCATACACTACATTAAGTGTTATATATGCATTAGCTCATTTAATCTGCAAAATATCCCAAATGAAGTATGCATTATTTTCATTTATAGAGAGGAAGCAGAGGCTTTGAGTAACAAAGTGACTTCCCCATGTCACAGAGCTGGTGGTAAGTGTTGGATCCAGATTTAATCTCATGATTTTCTGAAATCTGTTTGTACCTTTAATCTCCAGTTATAATCCTATATATAATTTATCTTTCTGATTATTGTTTCTTTACCTAAGACTTTCCTCTTTTGTTTTCTTCCCAGTGGATTGTTAATCTACTGCATTATCTTTTATACTTTGTGCCTTAGCAATGTGAAACCTAGTCATCAGGTCTGAGATAATAGTACCGATTGCTGGACATCATTGCTAAACAATTGCTGAATATTGTTGAAGAATTTGTGGGTCTATAGGTGAGAGTATAGAAAGGCTAGGAGAGAACTATATCTATAGTGATTAAGGGCATCAAAAAATTCTTTCGGTATAAAAATCCTCGAGGATAGGATATTTCTCTTGTAATGGGAAGATCCTCCAACCTCTGCTATGTGTCTGATGAAAAGCTTTAAGCTTTTGTGTCCTGTTTGGTTGCAGTTTCACTTTACATTGTCTTTGTTACACACAGCAGTAATTGTGACTTGTCAGTTGGTAAGATACATACAGGAAGTTGGACATTATTTTTACATTAGAAATTTTTTTTTTAAAGATTTTATTTATTTATTTTTTTTTAGAGAGGGAAGGGAGAGGGGGAGAGAGAGAGAGAGAAACATCAATGTGCGGTTGCTGGGGGACATGGCCTGCAACCTAGGCATGTGCCCTGACTGGGAATCGAACCTGCGATGCCTGGTTCGCAGCCCGCGCTCAATCCACTGAGCTATGCCAGCCAGGGCTTACATTAGAAATTTTAAAGAACTCAGAGAAACCTCTGAAGAAAGAAATTCTGGCAAGGCATGGGTTCCCAACAAATATTACTTAACAATAATGTGTGTGATTAGATAAACTACTTCAAGTCCTAATTCTAGTGCCTAAAAAATGCTAAGGGGACAGAGAAGAACTCTCAGAATGGTGAAGTAAAGACCTTTGGAAGTCTGCTCTTCCATACAACCAGGAGCACACTGGTGAAAAATAATCGGAATCAATACTTAAAAAAAATTGGGCAATTATGCAAGGTCTTAAAGTAATTTAAGGAACATTTATTCAGAAAAAATGCTGAATATCCTAAGAACAGTGAGCTTTTCTTAATTTAACTTGCCTCATTTCTACTCCCTTTTCTGCAGCTCTGGGGCAGCATTAAAAACCAACAGTTTTGCCATCATGGTAACTGTAAAAGCCAGTAGCCTAGCAGCCACTGGAGGGGGCAAAACCATCTGGAGCTCCAAAGAGAACCTCATCCCCCAAGAACTGCCAGGATTTGACTTGTCTGGTAGCTTCCTGGGAACTCCCACATGCAAGTTTCATTTTTATTTGACCTTATTCAGAATTTATTCAGTGCAAAGAACTTTTCTCCTGGACTTGTCAAAAACAATCATAGCAGTTGTTTAACATTGTAGCTGACTGAGGCAGCAATAAAAGTTGGGGAAAACAAGATGCTAATAATTAATGGGAAATGAGTTGTCTATTGGGGCTTTGAAAACTGCATATATTTGTAGAAATGTGCATGGAAAAAGTCATGCACATGTGCAGAGGTGTGCACATTCTTAGGAAAGACCTGAGAAGACAGTAATCTCTCACCTATGGCTGACCCTGAAGCTCTACGCAAGGAAGAAATGAAGGTTAAGGAGGAGTTATGAGCAGCTGGCAAACTGGAAGTGTAGCCCATTATGTACATAAATCCCTCCAGCAAAGGCTGGAGT
Organism: Tonatia bakeri; assembly: GCA_004024845.1. Taxonomy (NCBI): domain Eukaryota; kingdom Metazoa; phylum Chordata; class Mammalia; order Chiroptera; family Phyllostomidae; genus Tonatia; species Tonatia bakeri. The sequence continues at coordinate 19,543 of PVIA01007090.1, read as the reverse complement.
ACTCATTGGTTGAAGGCATTTAAAAAAAATATCTGCCCAACCATTAGCTGATCACTTAGCTAACCACACATGACAAAGAATACAGACTCTATAGGATAGGATCAGGAAAGTCACTAAACAAATAGCAACAGCATTAACAACAAACAGAAATAATAACATGCTATGGTAGGGGAGATCTAGGGGGAGAGTTGGTGCATTATATTATTTTAAATGTCGGGGTTTTTTTTGGTAAGGTTATGAGACTTGTAAAGAAAAAAAAATTTGTGCCATACACAGGGAAACAAAAATCAGTCAAAAAGAAATTATCCTTGAGGAAGCCCAGACATTGGACTTACTAAACAAAGACTTTAAATCAGTGACCATAAATATGTCCAAAGAACTAAAGAAAATTATTTTTAAAGGAATAAAGGAAAATATGAAAACAATATCTCATCAAACCAAAAATATCAATAAAGAGATAAAAATGTATAAAATAAAACCAAATTTGGACCTGAAAAGTATAATAACTAATGAAAAATTCACTAGTGGAATTCAGTAGCAGGTTTGAAGAAACAGAAGAAAGAAGCAAAAAAAATTTGAGATAGATCAAATGAGATTATGTAATCTGAAAACAGAAGAAAAACAGAATAAAGAAAAATTTGCAGAACCTTGGAGGTCTGTGAAATACCATTAAGTGTATGAATATACATATAGTGAGAGTCAGAAAGGAGAGACCGAAAGGAGCAGAAAGAATATTTTTTAAAAATATAATGGCTGAAAAATTTATATATTCAGTGAAAACTGTGAATCTACATATCTAAAAGTCTCAATGAACTTCACGTCAGATAAACCCAAAGAGATTTACTCTGAGACATGTTAAAATCAAACTGTGAATAATCAAAGAGAGAATCTTTGAAGTAGCAAGAGAGAGGTGCCTTACTATATACAAAGGAGTCTCACTGATATTAACATCCAGTTTCCCATCAGAAACTATGGACGCCAGAAATCAGTGAGAGGACATATTCAAAGTACTGAAAGGAAAAGACTGTCAAACAAAAATTCTATACCCTGCAAAACAATTCTTTAAAAATGAAGATGAAATTAGGACATTGACAGATAAACAAAATCTGAGAGAATTCACCACTAGGAGAACTTTGCTTCCATAAATGACTAAAGGTCCTTCAGGATGAAATGAAAGGTAACTAGACAATAACTTGAATCCACACAAAGAAATAAAGGGCACCAGTTAAAATATAAAACAGTATACATATATCATTTGTTTATAACCCCCATTTTTCCCTCCTTCCTGATTGAAAAAACATCCATAAGACAAAGCCAGAAGTATAAAACTACATTGACAAACTTGTGATGCATAAAAATATAATGTATAACCATATGAGGACAAAGTCAAGTAGCTATATAGGGGTTCATGCATACTATTGAAATTAAGTAGGTATTAGATGGTTACATTAGATAACCTAGATGAAATAGACAAATTCTTAGATGCAAAATACTGAAACTGACTAAAAAGAAAGTGGAAAATCTGAATGGAACTTTAACAAGTAAAATGATTGAGTTAATAATCAACAAACTTACTACAAAGAAAAACCTGAGCCAGATTTTCTGGGGTAACCACCTGGTGAATTTTATCAAACATTGGAAGAAGAATTAGCACTAATTCTTCATAAACTCTTCCAAAACATAAGAGAAGGGAACACATCCCAACTCAGCTAAATGTGAGAGCTAAAACTGTAAAACTCCTAGAAGAAAAACAGGAGTAAGTCTTCATGATTTCAGATTAGGTAAAAGTTTCTCAGATGTGACACCAAAAGCACAAGAGAACAATTAGGTAAATGGGACTTCATCCAAATTACAAGCTTTGTGCTTCATAGGACACCATCAAGAGAGTGAAAAGACAGCCCACATAATAATGGGAGAAAAATATTTGCAAATCATGTGTCTAGTATATTCCATACAATGGAATAGTATTTAACCAGAATGTGTGAGGACCTCTTACTACTCTACTATAAAAAGACAACTTATTTTTAAAAAATGGGCAAAAGATTCAAAATCATTTCTTCTAATGATATGTGAGAAACACCACTTTGTACCTGCCAGGGTGGCTATAATGAGAAAGAGAGCAGTAACAAACGTTGACGTGAATGTGGGGAAATCAGAACCCTGATATATTGCTGTTTGGAATGTAAAATGATGCAGTCATTTTAGGAAAGATTTGGCAGTTCCTCAAAATGTTAAATATAGAGTTCCCATATGGTCCAGCAATCCTCCTAGGTGTATACCCAAGAAAAACATAAACATGTGTCTGTACAAAAAACTTGTACATGAGTGTTCTTGGTAGCATTATGCATAATTATCAAGAAGTAGAAAAAAATCCAATATCTTTTAGCTGATAAATGAATTAAAAATGTGGTATATTCATATAATTCAATATTTCAAGTCACACAAAGGAATTAAGTACTGGTGCACATTACATGTGGATGAACCTTGGAGACATTATGCTAAATGAAAGAAGACAGTTACAAAAGGCCACGTGTTATATCATTCCATTTATATGAAATGTCCAGAATAGGGCAATATACAGAGACCAAAAGTAGATTAGTGGTTGCTTGGGGGCCAGGGAAAAAGGAGATTAGAGAGCGACTGGTAATGGGTATGGTATTTCTTTTTGGATTAGTAAAATGTTCTGCAATTAGATAGTTGTGGTGATTGCACAACTCTGAAGATACTAAAAACTACTAAATTGTACTTTTTGAAAAAGATAATTTTATTGTATGTGAATTATAACTCAATAAATCTGTTACTTAAAAAATGATAAGGGGAGAAACCAGAGTGATTGGGAACCTCAAAGTTAAGTTAAACGTACCAATTTTTGAATGTGAGGCAAGAGTGCAAATAGAGGTTCATCTATCACAAGTCAAATATTTTAAAATTGTGAATCAAGCAAACACAGTCTTAAATATGTTCTATTCTCCTGCTTTGACATATACCTTCGTTCAGGAGCAACTTTGTACAGCAGGCGATGGGGAGTCAGCACGGGCTTTAGAAGAACAGTGATCTGATCATATTGTCATGTGTGAAACAGCCTATTGGCAGCCCGGTCAAGGTGTGAGTTGAAGAGAGTCAGGGCTTTGCAGTTACCAAGTTCTGGTGACGGACCTACCAGGAATTGAGGAGGGCCCAGACCAGTGTCATGGACCTGGAGAACATCTGACAGATACAGTGTAGCTCCTAAAATCTGGATCAGTGGAGACGGATGTGGAAGGGGAAGGAAGGAGGAGAGAAAAGAGAAAGTGGCCCTCTGACCTTTAGAGCTTCAGTGAGTCAGGCTGCTGACATCATTACCCATGAGACAAAAGCTGAAGCGGATTTTGATGGGAGTGGGGGAATCATGAGGGCTGGGGTTTGGATATGTGGGGCTGGGCTACATGTGGACATCTGGTGTGAGTGGCCAGCTAGTATTTAGCAGTACATGCTTGGAGCATAAAATGCTTTAGAAGTCATCAGATATGTCAGAACCCTGGAGAGAGGAAGGTTTCACAAGGGGCAAATAAAGACTACGAACCAAATGGAAAGAGACACCACAGAGCAGTACCATTAATAATTAGGCTCAGAAGTGTTCCTACTAAAAACAAATGACAAATATAATGCCATTTGCAAGAAACTTTCATTTTGTCCACCAGAGTCTCAATCACATGGCAAACTTGATGCTATAGATTAGAAGATGATTATAATATGGTCCATGACAAGTAGTAGTTGGGAACCAGCAACCAAAATCAGCTCGATCATAATGGAAAAGCATGTAATTGAACTTTTAATTTATTTGTAAATTATACCTTGTATATAAAAATCTGCATAACTGCAAAAATAAGTGACCAGGGTAGCTTTGCTTGTTATGATTCCTTTTGTGTGATGAAGAGAAACAGGCTGTTAATTTTTAATTGCTTTACCTGGATGATGGTGTTATTCAGTGTTGCTATAGAATTTCACACCTTGAAAGCACTTCAGAACCATTAATTAGACATTTCTTATCAGTTCTCTGCATTAGACTTTCCTAGCTTATTTGCATTCTCGCTACTTTGATTTGAATTCACTGGGAAAGCACTTACAACTAACTTGCCTTATTTTGGTTATGGAAATAGTGTTGATTTGAGTTGGGTGTTGCAAGATTTCTTTGTTTGTTTATTTACTGAATGAGGAAAATTCGCATGTTTACACTGGCTTCACACCCTTCTGTACTTTGATTGGCAAACACAGGGCTATTGCTATTCCCTGTCAGCAGCGAGGCCTGGTTTCCGCTGTCACTGCTCTCCTGGCATCACCAGGAAATGGCCCAAAATTTGGGCTGTGTTCTTGTTTCTTTGGTTTTACTGGGGTTAGCATTTCTAAGAGACACAGAATAGGTATTTTCACAATAAATGATCATACTTAGTTGGTGGAATATGGGAAGTTGAATGCATTAAGCAGGTTTTTAATCTTTAATTATCAGCAGTCACATATTTTCAGTGAACTATGAAGGAGCTAGGTTTGGGCCAAATTTTAAAGAAGGTAAAGAATGCTTGCCTCCCCTTTTCAGTTCTACCAAATGTTCAGACCCTCCTCCTTTTCCCTGGCTTCTAGAGATCCCATAGTAGGACTGACAGTTGCTTCCCTCTGTGGTTTATACGCCAGCTCTTTAGTGTCTTTGTCTGCACTCTGCTGTAATACGCTGACTGGATGGGAAATGGGTTGCTTTGAGGTAGGCTATCTTGTAATTTGAAGGTAGGAGTATAAATAGGCATGGCTTTTAGGGAAAGCATTTTAGCAATATGTATTAGAGCATTTTAATCTATTCTAATTTAATCTATTTAATAGAAATAATATGTGATATGTACAAATATCTACTTATAAGAATATTTATTACTATGTTATTTTATAATGCTAAAATTCAGAAAATAGTATACATCAATAGAAGAATTGTCAAATAAATTATGGACTACACAGAGCTCTTACAAATCAATAAGAAAAAGATTACTATCCTAGTAGAAAATGGTTCAGGGAAATGAAATGCAGTTTGCCAAGGAGAAATATAAATGGTCAAGAAGCATTTGAACATATGTTTAATCTCATTAGGAATTAAAAGGACACAAATGAAAATAATGAGTTATTTTACCTTTTAAGCAATGATTAAACTACTCCCACTGATGAAGGGAAGGAAGTAAGACATTCTCATTTATTCTTTGTGGGAATGTGATTGGGACAAATTTGTGGTGAGGGAGCAATTGGAGTGAGAGAGTAATTTTGACATGGCAAAACACTTTTAAGAATGTATCTTAAGAAATAATCACAAGTTTACAAAGAATATGCATAAGATATTTATCACAGTAACACCTATCCTAGTGAAAGCTGAAAGTAATCCAAAGTCCATTGGTAGGTGATTGTTGAATGAATCACGGTGCACCCACACAATGAAAACCATGCAGCCATTGAAAACCGACCCAGGTCTAGTTGCTGGAAATGACAGAGTAAGTGGAAAATGTAGTGAGAAATGAATTCGTAGCCCCTTAGGCGTTAATAGTTAGCTAGTACTTCTACAGTAAATGCCTACAACAACAATTACACTTATCACTAAATCATTTGTAATAAAATCTGTTACTTCTATATTCAGAAATAAAATGTTTAAATAGTTATAAATACATGCATATTGTGACCAATTTCTTCAAACCCCTCTTTTATAGGTGCCACAGATCGCACTGCCATAGTTATACCTACTAAGACAAAGTTTTTAAAGCAGTCTATGTTGTACATACTGGATGTGTGTCATAAGCCAGTTTGAAACTTTGGTCCATGGAAGCGCCTGTGCTAGTGTTCACTGGCAGGTTTGTAGTTAGTTGGGTCTTCCAGAGCGTTGGGGGGAAAAGTCATATACACAATTATGAAAACACTTCTGCATATTTAGAAAACAATCTGCAGATGAGTAAATGGTAAAATATTAGGAGCCATTTTATTATACTATTTACTTTTTCAGAGAGAGAATTTTAAAAATTTGGTAAAGTATATATTTTTTGCCAGTCCATTCAAAGTAATTTAATAAGTTAGCACCCCCTGCCCAAGAAAAAAAATAAGTTGATTTAGTTCTATAAATTGTTTAAGTCACCTTCTTAGAATATTGTCTTTGGTTTTACAACAATTCTGTGAGGTGTGCAGGGTAAGTATTTATATTTTACAGATGAAGAAAGAGCATCCAGGAGAATGAATACATTGCTCAAGATCTCAGACTAAAATATCAAGGAGCTGGGATCTGAACCAACATTTTTCTGACAATCCAAGTTAGTTCTAGTTATTGCTGGGACTTAAATATAAGTGTACTGGCTCCAAATCCAGTTGTTTTTTTATACTGTACTGTTGCTCTTCTTCCAGAAGCTTAACATGCCTAGAATTGAAGCCTGAGCTATTTTCTTATAAGGCACCAGTGAACATAAGGAGAACTCTAGATAAAGAAATAACTATGGTAAGGTATGTGCCAGGAGAAGGGGTTGGGAGTGGGAGGAAGGCGGGCAGGGTCTTAGACCCAAATGCCTGCAAAGGCCATGCAGACTGCATAACTGAGGGCAGCTGGCCAGGAGGGAGAAAAGCAAAGCCGACTGCGTGATAAGAAATGGAGCTGTCATGGGATCGTACTGTGGTCGAGACAGCAAGGATTCGTGGGATGTAGGTGAAATGGAGCATGGGTTCTGCTGAGTGTCTGAGGATGTAGCTGTTGTTCAGCACCAGCAATTGTTGCCAAAAAGCAGCTAGTTCTGTGATTTTGTATTTATTCTTTAATTTTTTTATTGTTGTTCAAGTACAGTTGTCTCCATTTCCCCCCCAAAACTCCCTCCACACCAGCCATCCCTACTGCTCACCCATGATCCTACTCCCCTATTTGGCTTTGTCCATGTGTCTTTTATGCATGTTCCTTGACAACCCATTCCCCTTTCCCTCCATTATCTCCTCCCACCTCCCCTCTGGTTACTGTCCGGTTGTTCTTAATTTCAATGTCTCTGGTTACATTTTTCTTGCTTGCTTGTTTTATTGATTAGGTTCCACTTACAGGTGAGATCATATGGTATTTGTCTTTTACTGCCTGGCTTATTTCACTTAGCGTAATGCTTTCCAGATCCATCCATGCTGTTGCAAAGCGCAGGAGCTCCTTCTTTCTGCTGTGTAGTATTCCATCATATAAATGTACCACAGTTTTTTTATCTGCTCATTTTCTGATGGGCACTTAGGTTGCTTCTAGCACTTGCCTATTGTAAATTGTGCTGCTATGAACACTGGGGCATATAGGTTCTTTTGAATTGGTGTTTCAGGATGTATTTCTATTTTTTAATTATTTCAAAGAAGCTTCAAATCTGACTTTTAGGTAAAATCTCTCCATTTTAAATGCTACCACCACTTTTAAAATAGTATTTTCTAGGCCGACTAAAATGTATCTGAAGGCTATCCAAACCCTCAAGTTTCTGTTTAGTGATTTCTGGGACATATTCTGTCTATGGGTTTATTAGGCTTCCAACAGGGGAAGTTCAGTTTCTGTTTCCTTGAAGTCTTAATTATACCACTGTGATTTTTTTTACATATTTAGGAAAACATTTTGTTTTCATCTTCTTCACACCTACCTAAATCAGGCACCCCTACCCTGGTTCTTTCTTACAGTTCACCTAAGAGATTGGGAGGGGAGGCTCTGCTACGAGGTTACCCCCCAGTGTACCCTGGAGTAGTCTGAGTGAACACTGCTGGGTGTGAGCACCGAGGGATGGCCCTCAAGGCTTGGGAAAGATGTGCTTTAATCAGGTTTCCTTTCTGACTTCAATTACTGTCTAGACTAGAATTTTTGCAAGACTGTAAATGTATGGGTAGTGGCTTGGTGATCAAAATCACTCAAGTTTTCCTTGTCTAGGAAGAATCCAAACAGAATGTGCCAAGGAAAGCTCAAAAGATGTATGAGCAATGGTGCAAATCGGCAAGTTGAATCTGCAGACCGGATTAAACATTTGACTACTGCACTGACCTGAGTGGCAGAGATATACGTCCTCCTAATTCCACCGGAAGCTTCGCAAGAATGGCAAGATGTACCCCCTCCTCCACTTCACACACCGTTTAGTCCAGTGAACAGTCCAATACACCTTTGGGGGCATCTTAACTTTGGAAATAATTCTCTTTATAATCCATCTTAGGGCTAATTTATAACATCTAAGTATGTAATATTTTTCTATTTATAGCATGTTTTTAATATTCTTTAATGATTCCTTATAGAAAATTCTAAAAATAGCACAAAGTATGTGGAAGAAGATAAAAAACTGCATATAATCTCATCATCTAGAGACTGTTGTAATGCTGATCTTTTTCTATGCTTTTATGAAAACAGGCAAACAAAAAAAACCCAAAGCAAACAAACTCTTGAGTTATATGAAGAATTTGACTATCAAGAATTAAATTATTTTTGGTACGTTCATTCTATATAAGTAAGTACTGAGAAAAGTGCTGAGAGGTGAGCCACCGGAAAGTCAGAATCCAGCTTCTAAGGGGGAGAGCGGCACTTCCTCAGCGACATTTTAAATGCACTTTGACTGAAGGGATGAAGGTCAAGGAGGACAAAACCCCTGGGGACACTGGATACACTGAGGACGGGTGAGGCACACGTGGACACAACTTACAGCTCCTGTGAGAAGCACAGAGGACTCTTACAAAAGAACGCATCAGTCCAGTAGCTTTGGGCTGGGAGGAATTCTTGTACTAATCCAGCCTGGAGCACCTTCCATTAATCATTCTGTCTCCAGTACTTTCTGCCTAATCAGTCAGTCATGATAAATAAAAGCAAGAAAATTTAAAAGATTTTGAGCAGTTACCAAATGCATGTTTTATGCAATGTTTAGATGTATACATTTTATATATGTACACTATTATATACATACTCTCTTTTAATTTTTTAGTAACTTTATTAAGATATCATTCATATAGCATTTGAGGTATATAATCCAGTGGTTCCTAGTATATTCACACATTGGCTATCATCACCACTGTATAATTTTAGAATGTTTTTTTCGTTGCACTGAAAAGAAACCCTGTATGAGCTGCCACTCTTATTCTCCCCAAACAGCCCAGTGGATTCTGGTATAGAACCCTTAGCAGGTATGATTTGCAAATGAATTCTCCCATTCTGTGGCTTTTATTTTAATTTTTTGATGGTGTTCTTTGACTCACAAATGTTTTTAATTTTGATGAAGTCTGATTTTACCAGCCCTTCTGGATCAGGGACCCAAACCAAGGTCCTCTGCGCAGTGGCATTCATAATAATAGGACAAGACTGAGTCTGGTAAAGCGGAGCAGAAACTCTCTTCTCCGGAATGGATGAGTGCGCTCATGCTCTGACAGCACCTTCCTCCTCACTGGGGAAGGAGCCCCATGGGCTATGGCGTGGAGGGACTAAATTCTTTTAGGCTCGTGTAGTTCTTCTGTTGAAGGTGGCTCGTTTGCACACGGTCCTTTTTGCATATGATGGTCCTTTTTGCATATGATGGCCCATTGGCAGCTTGGTGTTGCACTCAGCACCTTGGTCTTTGGGTGTGGCCTTCCTCATATTGTGGTGGGGAATCCTCTTCAGCTCCTGTAAGCAAGCATAGCTCATAACATGGTTTAGGTTTTGGGAAATGGTAGGGTCTTTGGGATGATAGCTCGGTGACACAATTTATCTATTTTTTGTTGTTGTTGCCACCTGTGCTTTTCTTTATCATCTTTAAAAACCTGTTCTTTATATAAGGTCTTGAAGGTTTACTTCCATGAATTTTCTAAAGTTTTATAGTTTCAGCTTTTAAATTTATGTCTGTAGTCTAATTTGAGGTAATCTCTGTATATGATGTGAGATAAGTAGGGGTCAAATTTATTCTTTTACAAGTGGATATCCAGTTGTTCCAGCACCATTTGTTATTTTCCAATTTAATGTCTGATTTAATTTGTACAATAGTCCATTGAGGTAGGAATTATTTATCCCTCTTTGCAAGTGAGGAAACAGAGACTCAAGGAGGTTGAATGACTTGCCCTATACTGTGGAGAATTCCAAGGAAGAAGTAGAATTTAATTGGATTCCAAAGACAAGCAGGGTTCTTCCAATAATACCAAAGTGGACACCTACTAAATGCCAGATATTGGTAAAACTAACACACACAAGAGTCCTCATGATTTGATGCCTTTAAATTTCTTTCAACTAAATTATACTTTTCCCAAGGAGCTACTGTGTTGAGAGTTTCCAGGCTAGGAAAGATGAATAGCATAATTCCTATTTTTATTTTCTTAAATCTTTTTAATTACAATTGACATACAATATTATATTAGTTTCAGGTATACAACATAGTGATTAGACATTTATATACTTACACAGCGATCACCCTGATGAGTCTAGTGCCCACCTGACAACATACATAATTATGTATTACAATTATTGACGACATCCCCAGGACTATATTTATAACTGGCAACTTGTACTTCTTGACCCCTTTCCCCTTTTCACCCATCCTCCCCACCCCTCCCATTTGGCAGCCATTAATTTGTTCTCCGTATCTATTTCTGTTTTGTTTATTTGTTTATTTTGGGTTTTAGATTCCACACATAATCAAAATCTTTTGGTAGTTATTTTTCTCTGTCTGAATTACTTCATTTATCATAATGCCCTCTAGGTTCATCTATGTTGTCACAAATGGTAAGATTTTACTATTTTTTATGGCTGAATAATATTCCATTGTATATGTGTGCCACGTTGTCTTTATTTATTTGTCTACTGACGGACACTTAGGCTGCTTCCATATCTCGGCTACTGTAAATACTGTTGCAGTGAACTTGAGGGTGCATTTATCTTTTTTAAATTAGTGTTTTGGATTTCTTTAGATAAATACTCAGAAGTAGATATTTCTGGGTCATACAGTTCTTATTTTTAAAAAGCTAATAATCAGTAGAAACTGTGGAACTTCCTAAAAGTAGGATGGCCATAGAAATCAATATTTTTAGTCAAAGAAACAGAAGCCAGCTTAAGGACCTGAAGTCAGCAGGGGAGTGGAGCACCAGCTAATAGTATGGAACCAAGGCCGAATTGTCCCCGAGTCTCTGCATCGGTAGGCCCAGATGCAGAAACAGTTGGGAGTATCTGGCTGGTGAGCTGAGCCTGAGTTTGTGCCCAGTGCTGTGTGGGCAGGGGCCTGAGGGGATGTGCATCCAGCCACATCACACTCAGAGAGGAACCCTCCTAGGCAGTGGGAGTGGATGTTGGAAATACCTACTCCCAGGACAGTACAGAAACCATTTTTCCCTCTGCTATTCCAATTGCTTTCTTTGTGTCAACAAGCCACCAGGCCAACTGTCTCTGTCTTATTTTTAGCCCTCTATTTCACGTGACCTTATTTCCTAATGAGACTATAATCTCCTTGTGGTTAGAAACTGTATTTTACATACCACTTGCTGATGATTCCTAGGAAACCCCATGCAATTTCGCCCTAGGGAGCACAATCAGTTCTTTATAACACATGTGTGGATTCTTTCTAGCCAATTTATAATTTTACTTTTAATTTTTTAAAACAAATTTATTTATTTATTTTTAGAAAGAGTAAGGGAGAGAAAAAGAGAGGGAGAGAAACATCAATGTGTGGTTGCCTCTCAATCACCTCTTACGGGGGCCCTGGCCCACAACCCAGGCATGTGCCCTGACGGGGAACTGAACCAGCAATCCTTTGGTTCGTAGGCTGGTGCTCAATGCACTGAGCCACACCAGACAGGGCCAATTTATAATTTTAAATCTGATTTTTCTTCCAGCCTAAAATGTTCCCAAGGACTCTGCCCCAACCATTAGATGCCCAGGGAGTGTGTTTATCCCCTTCACCATCAGCCTAGTTCAGATGAGGGGCTGAGGGATGTAGGAGATGGGCTCCCTCTTTTAGGGGAGGACACGGGGCCAAGTTCTAGCTTTAACTTATCCCATACACTTCTATTAATATCGCCTTCATTTTGAACTTCTCAATGCCTTAAGGCAGTTCTTTTTAAGGCTTTTTCATCCATCAAAGTTCTGTGGAGTTTGGGGTTTTTTTCCTTTTGTTTATCATCAGGGGCCAGAACTGGTTGTTTCTTCTGCTTTACTAAGCCCCAGGGAGATGAGTGGAATCCCCCAGATAGCTGAGCTCTGACTCAGACCTTTGAGGACCTCTTCCTCTGCTGCTCCCAGCTCCCTTCATCATTTTCCATAGTTTACAAAGCCCTCAGGTCATGGGATCCACTCACAATAGAAGAATCTGTTGCTGATTTGCAAAGTAACATCAAGTTCTGGTTTAATCATACACTTTCAGGGCGAAGGCTGCCAGGCATGATGAAAGGCATTAATTTGTTGCGGTTCATGTCCTGCTATAGCTTTTCTTGACCTTGGGTGGAATGTCTCTTGAATTCTCTGAGAAAGTAGATGTCTACCCCTCATCTTTGGGAGTAACATGCAGTTTTCATAAGAGCCAGGGTCAAGGAGGTCAAGGTGAGGAAAAATGGATTAAGTGCGGTCATTAATTTATAAAACATTTACAAAGTTTGCATGTTTAAAAGTTATTTTTCTCTCAGGCAGTAATCATTACCTCTGATTGAGTGAAAAAAAATATATATGGGTTTCAATGGCTTGGACTATCAACATTGTTCTTTAGTTGATATGTGTAGCAAGCCCCTTCCCCGACACATGCACCCTTGACAAAGCCCTGCTGTCAGCCTTGTTCCTAGTGACTGAGGGGCATGGAGAAGGTGCGGGGGGGGGGGGGGGAAGCTGGTCAGGGGACACAGCTGTGTCCTAGAGAGATAAAATTGCTCTGTGATGGCGGTGGTAGCAACGGAGAATTGGGTGGGGGAAAACCTCTTGTTTATTAGGATTTGAATCCAAGCACAAGAAGACATCTCCAGCTGTTTTTGGTATTCAGAGTCTAGGCTGCTGGAGAGGATGCCACACTAGATACCTTTTATTTTAGTTTGGGTTTTGATCATTGATTATTTTTTACTCCATTAAGACAAAAGCCTTTCTGTTGCCATCTCTGCCTGGAAAGAGACAGAACTCTGAGGCAGGGTAAAGTGTGCAGGGAGGGGTGAGGGAGGGAGTTTATCTTTATTATTCCCCATGACTATGTTAGACTTACCTCCCCTCAACTGGAAGCTACTTTCTAGGCCCCATGAACAAAGTAGCTGTCCTCTGTCCCATTTTTCCGATTTCCTATGTGAATCCTGACGATAGGATTCAGTTAATACTGAGCACCTACTGTGTGCTGCACACGATTATGACAACAAACCATGACAATAGCTACTCTGTCAGTGTTTGCCACGTGTCAGGTGCTTGTGCGTCTCACCTCCTTCCCCCCCAGCAGATGGCTGTTTCCCAGTTGGGGCACTGGGGCTCAGTGAGGTCGGGTTTCTCGTCTAAGTCCAAATAACTAACAGGTGCTAGAGTCAGCATTTGAATTTAGGATTTGAACTAAGGATTTGAACTCCACAACACATATGCATTTCACTGACTCACTTTTAATATGCTCCCTTGTCCTTCTGTTTTTAAGGTGTATGTTGCATTTGAATAGGGAAAGGAAGATATAGTAAAACTTTTGAAAATTTATGAGAATAAGCATCTAACAGCAAATCTGACAGAGTGGTCATAATTCAGCAGCTGAGTAACCCCTTGGGAATGCTGTAACTGCAGAGCCTAGATCAATACATTTTGTTACCAAGCTCTGGCCTCTATGACCCTATCCCTCAGGCTTTGAATGCACAGGCAGAACCTCTCCAAGCTCTTCTGGCTCCATGTAACATTCAGACCTCCATCTGCTCAGCTGGGCATCTGAATCAGGTTGTCTCTCAAATGCATTCTCTAAATTCCTACTGCCAACATCCATTGCTACCAAGTTGCAGCAGCTGCTCCTAATTTTGGTAGCTGCAGTTCTCCCTGTTAGCACATCAAGCATGATGTTTAAGGCCCTTTTTCAGACTTTTGGGATGACCAGGCTCCTTTCTGGGTTTGGAAACTGAGGACAAGGTAAGGAAGGCCATACCCTGAGAATCTGTATCAGTGAGATACCCACCTAGACCAGCTCCCAAATCTATCTCACACCTATGCTGGATTTCAGTGTTTACCTAAGGTAAAGTTGGTGGCCAGTGATCGGTGCTTGGGTGGAAATTTCAGCCTCTCCTAATTTTATGGGGCTTTATTCTCTCTTGACATCTACATTGTACTCTGGTCCTAGGCTAGTGGTTTCATTTTAACTTAAGACCATAGTAGAAAAGAAAAACTAAACCAGAAATGAACCTCATTACAAGCTCAGGGGCTTATATCATTTTAATATAATTTTACCTCTAGAAAAAAATGTGTACCTGTGCTTACCTTGATTAACTACAGTAGGACATTAAAACTAGTTATTTGTGTGGAAACCTGCGAACTAGGAGAATTGAAGGCTGCTCAGCTGGAGAGCCCAGCCTTCATGGTAGAGTGAAATCACGTGTGAGATATTGAGGATGGTGCTCCATGTGGGAAAATATTTCTTCATAAGGTTGTTGTAATCTCACTAGCTGTGGGGGTAAATAGCTTCCTGATTTAGAAATGTGACAGTCCAGCCCAGCGCAAGAGCTGAACGGTGAGTGCACGGTCATCTGTGGCTGCCTGCAGTGGCAGTTGTCAGCTGAAGGAAGCTCTGGCTGAACTGGAATGCTAACTCAGTTGGACAGCCATGCCTCCTGCTTTTGCAGGTGAGACCTGGGTCTACTCCGAGACACCAGGGGGAGCTTGGGGCACTTTGACAGCATCAAAAGGAACCCAATTAGGAAACTCTGTGGGGGTCGTGAAGCTGAAGAATATGGCAGTTGGTCCCTTCACCAACTTAACTGAGGAAACTACTCCTTGTGACAGTCCTGCGCCACCAGGACAGTCCTCGCTCGTTCCAAAACCATGAGCACCTAGGATGCGCCTGGTGTCCTGCTAATCACCGGAATGGTTTTGTGAATGTGAAATGGTGGCTGTATTTAAAAAATTATAATCAGTGGGACACTAGGAAAAGGCGAGCACATCAGTGTGAGCACATCAGCCCAGAGTGTGCCAAAACAGCGAGTGTTTGGTGGAACAGGCAGGAATCACTGTTCCTGATCTAAGACTGGGAAGAGGTTGGAATAGGTGCTACTGTTTACCTAAGTCATCTCAGTAATCCTTAGTCTAGCAATTTGAGCAATTTACTAAACTTTCGTATGACAGAGCAAAAAGAGTGCCAGACTCAAAGGTCAGAGAGCTTCAGGTCTGGTCACCACCAGAGCCATGCCTCCCTGCTTCCCTGTAATATTCAGCTTGGAAAAAATGATCAAAACCCTCTGGGTCTTAGTTGCTTGAACAGTAAAATGGTAGTAATAATCACACCGTACTTCCCTGAAAGTGGAGGGCTATACCACCCCATCTCCTTAATTTTCTGTCAATTCTCAAATCTGTGATCTTATGATTTCTGTTTTTCTGTGTAGCTGAGAGCAACGCTAAGACTGATTTATGTAGAAGTACGTTATTTGCTAGATTAAGCGCAGCACCAGCCCCTGGACATTGGACAATAGAATCTGACCCTAGATGCTGCTGAGTTCATTTGAATCAAGTCTGTAAAATGTTACATAGCTTTAATAGAAAGATTATTTATAGAAATTTTTGTTCACTAAGCATCTGAATTTATTGATGAATTAAATGTGATTTGTAAGAGTGTTATCTTTAAAGGACATGTGAGATATATTTAATAAATGAGAGACTCACATTTGTTTTTGAAAAATTCTCTGGTTTGTTTCATAAAAGTGATGGTGGGTTAACAAGTATCTATTGAGTGTCCAGTATGTATGGAGGAATACACTGGGCTTCATTGTAGGGAAACAAACAGGTAGAAGGCATTCTTTTTATTTGTAAGAACCTCAGCATTTACTTGGAGTGAGGCACGCACCTGAGAACAACTACAGAGCAGCTCGGCATAATGCATTTAATTTGCTTTGAATTGAAGGCACGCGTTCCGGTTGTTGTCAGAGTAGGAGGAGAGAGTAGAGAAGGGAAGATTATGTTTTTAGTCTTGAAGCAGCTGATAAAATACTTTTCCAAGGCAATCTCTAATGTTAAAATTTATTTTATTTTAAAATCTTAACACCAGAATTAGACAAGTTGCAGCCTGAAGACGGGCTAAAATTGGGAACAGAGGTTGTATAAGAGCAAGAGAAGAACCTTTCCCTCCAAAGCCTGATGTGAACCAGGTACTTTTTGCTAATTACTGTGATAATTCCACATGGTCAGGTTCCTTCCTTGTTATGTATCAGGAGACTGAGGTTTGGCGAGGCAAGGTAAAATCTTTTCCCCCCTAAAAGGGCTGCGGGCAGACATGACCTCAGGTCTTTCTGGATAAACAAATCTCAGTGTGAGTAGTGACAAATGACACAAGAAGAATTGAATTCAGGTCACCAGTTAGTTTATCTGCATACAGTCAACTCAACTGAATGATAAAATAATGATTAGCTGAGATCACTATATTGTTCTGGAAGCAACAGAAATGGAAGCAAAAGAAATTCAGATAGAAACCACTCAGACAGTGGATTCCAAGCCTGGAAGACAACCTGTCTGTGCTTCTTATTCCCCCAGCAGTTTTTATACAGTTCTTTTGCCAGAGGAAGACAGCAGAGCAGCTTGAAAGCGATACAAAGCAAACATGCGATGGTGCTGGCAATGTTCTGGAAGTTGCTACCAAAAATGCATACTACAGGGAGGAGTGAAGAACCAATTTCTGGGTAAAATCCATTACAAATGGAAAGCTTTTAATGGATGAATTCTCCATCAAGAAGTTGCTGCTTTCCATTTAATTGTCACTGTTCAGTATTTTATGTATAAATCTTCCTGCATGTATATACATGACTACATTGGGAGGCAGTGGAAATTTATGTTTTTGAACTGTGTTCCCCGTGCTAAAAGAGTGAATATCTGACTAAATATTTGGCACCTTCTTCTCTTGCCTTGTGATTATCATTTGTTATATTAATACACGTTGTGGCTCTTTCTCCATTAAAATTGGAGAACTTGGTTTTCTCTAGTTTGTCTTAATTAGGTATTACATGGGTGAATCACAGCCCTACTTTAGCATGTAAAAATAGAACCAAGCTTTATGTGCTTATCAGGTGCCTTTCATAGCTTTTGTAAAAAGGGTGAATCACTAAGCCATTCCTGAGTAATCTTGCAGACTTGTCAGATCAAGAGACCATCTCCTTCAGGCTATGCTCTTCCACTCAGATTTCTTGTTCTCCTGAATTCTGAAGAGGTCTCTGGCAGTTGTTTCTGCCTCTGGGCCATGAACTCCAGGAGTGGGAGGGAGTTGCAGAGTTACGTGAAGGGTACGTGAATTCCTGTGAATCCCAAAGAGCCTTACATGCACTACTAAGATAGAGAGCAGACTGACAGGTCCTGGGAGTTGGGGGGTGGGGCATCGCACAGATTAGGGGGTGGCGAGGTGAAACAAAAACGAAAAAGGACTCTGGACATGGACAACAGTGTAGTGATTGCAGGGGGCAGGGTGGAGGTGGGTAGAGGTGGGAAAGGGTATAGGGAGATAAATGGTAATGGAAAAAATACAATAAAAAAGTATAGAGAAGCATGAAATACATATATGTATGTATGTAAATATATGTATATCTAGTATAATGAATTAGTGTATAATATATATTGACCTTTTTAAATGTCACTAAGCTTATGCTGAGTTTTTTTATTTTTTATTTACCATAATCTAT
The DNA here is from genome assembly GCA_004024845.1 of Tonatia bakeri. NCBI lineage: Eukaryota > Metazoa > Chordata > Mammalia > Chiroptera > Phyllostomidae > Tonatia > Tonatia bakeri. The sequence goes on along the minus strand of PVIA01007090.1, from coordinate 1,759 downwards.
TGCCTGGTAAAACCAAAAAATTGTCATGTGGAGGGTTGTAAAAGTTTTTGAGGATGGAAAAAGAACTTGTAGCCCTGGCTGGCATGGCTTAGTGGATTGAGTACCAGCATGTGAACTGAAAGGTCGCCAGTTCAATTCCCAGTCAGGCCTGTGCCTGGGTTGTGGGCCAGGTCCCTTTTTGGAGGCGTGTGAGAGGTGACCTGTCACACATTGGTGTTTCTCTCCCTCTTTGTCTCCATCTCTTCCCCTCTCTCTAAAAGTAAATAAATGTATAAAAAATAACTGTCAGAACCAAAAAAAAGACATGGTTTTATGCTGTACCTCTGGAAACCTGTCTGAAGCCCTTTTGCCATTCATGACCTCACTAAATAAATACGAACTCGCCAAACTTGATCGATTTACATTCCTTTGCCTTCCAAAGCAAAGAAATGAAGATTGGAAAAAGTCAATTTTCCCCAAATGTTTAGATGTCTCCTTTGTCCTGTTACCATTTTATCAACTGTTACAGGAATATTTTGTTGGTCAATCCTCACATTGCCCTAATGCGAAGAGGAATGATGCTCCCGTTTTACCGTTTACTGTGCCTGGCTATTAGTCTTGGAGAGAAGTTCTTTACCTTGTTATGGAAAGTGCTCTTCTGTTTCTGACTCACTTTAAATTAGCACACACCAGGAATAGAACTTGAATTTTGCAGACATCTTTTTGTGTCTATGTAGATGTACATGAACTCACTGCTTGATTTAGTGTTGTATTAGTTTAAGTCACAGCAGACCATTCTTATTCATGAAACAGTTCCTTTCGGAACTGCAGGTCTTGACTTGTTACTCTTTTAAGATTTCGTGAGTGAGTTTGGTAGTTTTCCTTTTTTATTATTTACTAGCTTCATGAAGTTTTGCTATCAGGTTTGTGCAAGTTTCACACAATTAATTTGGAAGATGTTCATCTTTTTCTGTGTTTTAGGAACTGTGTATAGACTGGGCGGTAAAGCACAGTCGCTGAGCCAGCTCACAGGCTTTGGGGATGTACACAGGCCTTGGCTCAGATCCTGGGTCGTTTGCTTGCCTGTCTTACAGCCATAGGTGAGTTGTTTAATTTGTCCAAGCATCAGTTTTATGACCTATAAAATTTTAACATGAGCACCTACTGTACAGAGTGCTCGTGAGATTAAAAGAGATTATAGAAGCAAAGCCCCTGTCACAGCTCTTGGGTTACTGTAAGCATCAAACAAATGTGGTCGTTGCTGAAATAACGATGGCAAAGGTGGTGATGGTGGCAGGGCATTGCTCTCACCGTGTGGAGGCTATTTCTTTTCTTGAAATTAGTTCTTTGTAATAATGGAGTGGCAAAGATTTTTGAGGGGCTATTTTTCTTAAGTTTTAAAATTTGTCTAGTTTTCCTATTTTTATTCAGTTTTTTCCAAAAAATATTGTCTCTAGATTATTGAGGTCTTCCAAATTATTAGGCAGGTATAAGTTATGCATGCTTTGTGAGATCTCCCTCTCTTGCCCTCTCTCTCTCCATATATATCTATATATCTGCACACACACATATGTATGCATATGTATATATTATATTTGTATATATGTTACATATATAATATAAACACATATATGTATTAAGATTTTAAGCTTATGTTCAAATTGTTTACATTTCCTGTTTTTAATTTTTTCTACTTCAATTTGTGTTAGTCTTCCTATGCTCTTTCTAAGTTTATATTTCTATCTTTTATTCATTATCATTTATTATTAATTTTTTTAAA